>JBBPKJ010000820.1:0-16275 GCA_038089195.1 Brasilioporus rufonigricans | reverse complement strand
TTTGGCAAGCATTAACCTCGCCAGGCTTTTATGCTTGAGGGGGAGTGGTGGAATTTTGATTACCTACGCATTTAGGCTTACATAAGCTAGTAGTAACATTGGACTAGTAGCTACCTTAGGATACTTAGTGACTACAAGTATCCTGCAGGTTAGTACACATTTACCTACCTAATACAACAGTGACTACAAGTATCCTGCAGTCTAACACATATGTGATAAAAGTCAGAGGTGCTGGTGTTGGACATGTCAACAATGTTGACAAGATCTTGAGGCAAGGTAATAACAAGGCTGGAAGTATGCTTTGGAAGCAAGTTGATAAAGGCAGGACTGTTGGAAGAGGGAATGGGAGAAAGGGGTCTTGTGTTGTGCAAGCATAGACTTTGACAAGGGGATCCAGGGAATCGTGACAGTGTCTGGAATACATGAGTGAAAGAGGGAGAGGAAAGAGAAGGAATGGACCTTGAACTCGAGCTGATTATAATGAACAAAGTTACCAGTTGCCTGAAGATGCTGTACACCACTGGCATGTGTGAGGATGGCAGTGTTGCCATTTTCTCTACATAGGGTGGTGCAGGGATTGTGTGTGCATACATAGCCATCAGGAGACACACAGAGCAGGGTAGAGTGGGTTGAAAAGGTGAGATGGGAGAGGTGAGAGAGAACTTGCACCTGGCAGAGAATGGTACCAGCAACCGTGTTGAGGAGGACAATTTCTAGTGCAGTGGTGGCAGCATTGATGAGGTTCAAAGAGAAGATGGAGGGGTACAGGGACATGGGGATATTTCTGGGGGCAGAAACAGCTACACATGCTGGAAGTAGGTTCAACAAACATTTTAACCAGACCGTTGCTGAAGTTGTCCATACATGTCCATGCCATGATCTTAGATTTCATGGATGGTATCTTCCATGTTTATCATCTCTTCAGGTTACTTTTGTGCTTTTATCACCTTGAGACTCAGAAATCCAGTACTGCATCATGTAGCATGTTTCACAGTGATGGACACATGATGGTGCAGCCATGGAAGGCACAGTGAGGCTCATTCCATGTGGATTGAGACTTGGTTGTACTGCTCTGTGCAGCATGTACATTGTGTGCAGTCCCATTGAATGCCTGATCATCATGCCCATCATATGATGCTTGTCCTGAACTTGAGGTTGGTTGTTGTAATGCTGCAGCACAGCTTTCACACCAAGCAAAAGTGACACGTGTCTTGCAGATCACCTAACTGAAAAGCAAGGATCGTGATTTGATAATGAGTGTTTATTTAGCCTGTTCACACCAAGTTCAGGAATGATGATGATACATGAGTGGCCCAGAGGGAAATGAAAAAAGCTAAATCTGTGAAGAACAGTAGATGTGGGTAGTTGTAGAGATAAAATGTTGTCAGTGTGAAGCAAGGAGGCATGGCAAGTCCACAAGCACCAGGTGGAAGATAGGAACCTGCTGGTTTGGCAGCTACAGGCTTAGATATAAGTGTGGCAGCAATGGTGCCAGGGGAATGATCTGCCTGGAAGGGGGTGCTCCCAGTTAGCTGGATAGAGCTCCTCAACAGCCTTCATGTGGATGGGTGTGCTATTGCATGCCAAGTCTTGATACCACCATCAACATGTAGATGAGGAGATGGGGTCATGGTCAACAGGAAGCAACCATTGGGGGACCAAGAACCATAGAATGTGTTTGGGGTGTTGTGTTAGACTGCAGGATGCTTGTAGTCACTATTGTATTAGATAGGTAAGGTAGTACTAACCTGCAGGATACTCATAGTCACTAAGTACCCTAAGGTAGCTACTAGTCCTGACATCACTATTAGCTTATGTAATCCTAAAAGCATAGGTAATCAAATATTCCCACACATTGACAGCACATATCTTATGGAATGTGCATTGGTCAAATATGTCAACCTCAGCAGTGAAGGTACGAAATCTGGCAAGACAAGGTGTAACGTTGAGAGCACTTCTATGCTCGAGACAATAACTTCCTGGGCTTTGGGAGGTACTCACGAAGAGACACAACGTCCAAAGAGCAACACTTCAAGAGGATGAGGCACAAGGAGCACAGTAGTGCGTTAAATAAACGTAGAACTAGCTAAGGGACAAGAGCGACTACCAAGCTAGTTGATATAGTACAGTTGGAGCGGAGTTAGAATAGAAAGTAAACAAGTGTAAACGAGGATCTACCCGCGCTTGGACCAAGACGACAAGGACAAAGAATATTAGCTAAGCGAGAAGGCTGGAATCGAACCAGCAAGACTAAAAGCTTAGCTATATCTATCGGTGAAGAGATCAGAACACGCAACACTATGAGAGAAGTGTTGTAGGAGGAGTTAGTCCAAGTAAGACAATCAGAAGAGAGCAGTCAAGAGGACGTTATCAGCATAGAATATGGCGAGGAAAGAGTCATAAGAGGTGTAAGCGAAAGGGAAAGCATGGTTATGACAGAAGGAGATAATGAACATGTCTCGATGGACGAGGAAAATTGTAACACAAGGTGTGTGCCCTAAGCTTATGCAAGAATTACCCTAGAAAGACAAGTAACATGTGCTTGTCAAATTTACAACCACTGCCTCTGAAAAGGGCTGCCTAGAGGTACAGCTCAAGCCAAGCTGGGGCTTACCACATCAGGTTGATTGCCTGAAGTTGAGGCACTATTTTTTTTTCCCATGCTTTCCAAAGGTGCAAGCCACCATCGAAGCCACAAACAAAGACAATGAGATGAGGAGATGCATACCCAGGGGGCCATGTGTTGATTTGTCAAGTCTATTTGTGCCATTCATCTGAAGTTGGCAGTGGTGTTACAAACAAAAATGATGAGATGAGGAGGTGCCTACCCAGGAGGCCACATATTGACCCATTGAATCCTTTCACATCATTCATCTGCAGTTGGCAGTGAAAATGAGGAGACAAGGAGATGCCTACCCAGGAGGCCACATATCAATTCATCAAATCTGTTTGCATCATTTGTCTGCCTGACTACCTTGGTGTCAGTGTGGTGGGGTATGAGGCATCTGCTTCAGAGTGGGTTTAGAGGGAGGGTACTGATGTTCCTTCTACTGCAGCGCATATAGTGTAGGAAGAGGTGTCTGTTGTCAACCAGCTGATGGGGGTGCCAGACTTATCATGCCTGCCAAGTTTGAAGGTAAAAAATGGACAGATGTGGAGATATCCGCCCAGGGGGCCACATGTCTGTTATGTTCATCCATTCTTGTTTTAGACCCACTGTCACCAGTTGTGGTACCATGATGGGGGTGACACAGCAGTACCACCATAGCACCATGATGATGACAAGGACAATGACTCCTGTGTGGCTTCATACATATGTATGATCACTTCACCACCACACCCATTGCCATCTCTTTCCTCTTAGCATGATTCTATTTTGCACAGTGTCTGTATGGTGTGCATGGCAGTCATCTCAACTGGTGGAAATGGAGGATGGGGTATACACAACAAGGGTCTGATATATATACAACCTAGGAGTAGTGGGGAGTAAGTGTAGTCTGGTAACCTGCTGTTCCAATAAGCTCCACAATAGTGCCCAGGCATATGCCACACCATTCCCACATTAGCACCTCCATCTTCCACTTTGTGTCAATGGTTGATGCTTGGTTCTACATTGCAGCACTTTGTGAGAGAATGCCTGTTTGTGATGGATATCGAGGATCATATGTCAGAAGACAAAGCTCAGCTGAGTGCTGAACAGGGAAATGGAGGACCAAGTGCCCACAATGGGCCTTGAGAATATTTTGAGATCTTGCAAGACCTTCACAAGATGGTCTCTGAATAGATACAATTGTTGCAGATGTTCTTTCAAGATCCATGTGAGGTCAGTGGCTGTTTTCATCAGTTCCTAAATTCTTCATGTCACTTTGACAACTCTGTTTCTTTCAGGAAAAGGAAAAAAACAGCAATAAACATTCTTCATGAAATGAAGCTAGTCAGCAAGCAAAAGGAAGGCCATGAGGTGCTGGAACCATACATTTTGGTGAGTCAGGACCTTATTACATTCGTTCTGACTGATGTTTGTGTTTGGATAGAGCTCTAGATTACCTCAAACAATCCTTAAAGTTGGAAAGGATCAGATGAAGATCATGAATGGCTCTGAATTCTTGCAGACAAGCTTCTGAAAATACCAGTGGAGAGAAGCTCTGCTGCTCTGTCTGATGTTGTTTGCCAAGGATTTTATTTCAAACTCTACAGATTTCATCCTGGAAGAAATTCAGAAGCTTGTGGAGTCTCACACAGAGATTGGGGGATCTCAAGTCTCACCTCAAGACCTTCTGAGGTTAATATCTGACCAAAACCTGGTCCCCATGGCTGTCAAGCCACATTCCATATTTTTCCTCCATTCAGAACAGAATTTCATTGCAGCATGCTTTGATTGGCTACTTCCTTCTGTCTTGGAGAGCAGGGTTATGACTGTGAACTTGTCTTTTTCCAACTCTAAGACTGATGTTGACCTTTAGGAAAAGTTTGAGCCTCAGGACACAAAGAAAATATATTGTTATATATGCAGACTCACAGAAAAAAACTGGTCTAAGTGGAACATTTCAGCTGAAATGAAGGTAATTCTGTTCTTGAGTCAAATGTTGAGGGAGGACTGGAAACTTTGAAAGAGCAGAGCCTACCAAAACTGGGACCAGAACCAGAACCAGAATCCTGAAGTTGATCCAGATGGGGCTGAGTGTGAGGTTTGTGCTCACTTGGAAGATTCCCAGCAATGTGTCCAGTACCTTAAGGTTCAGGAGTACTCTTTGGAACACATCCTGAAGAACAAGCTTGTTATTTTGGACAAGAACAATATACTAACCCCTTTGGTATAGCTGTCAACATATTTTTCCAAGCTTTCATTTTCTAATATCATCTCAATCTTATGGTGAAAGATCAAAAATTCTAGTGCAGCAGGGCAGTCCGTTCTGATAACTGACCTTGATCTGGAACCTATCAAGTTCCATCCAGAAATATATGACTACTGTGGCCAGTCTGTGGTCCACTTGGTGGATGGTTGTACAGGAGAAAAGGTCAGCACCACTCTAGCTATTGTCATACAATGAACTGATGATATCCTATTGCATGAGTAGGTTGCTGGGGTCATTTCCAACTTGCTTGATATCAAGGAGATTGAGCAATTGGCTGTCAATCAGGCCAAAGTCAAAGCATTGACAGCCAGGTTGAAGTGCAGCAAAGCCAAGGACAACTGAGGATATGGTCAGATGCATGCTGTTGATTATTTCCAGCCATCTGGAGGTCAACTAGGAGATGGATATGGTCCATATCCAACAAGTACAGTTTTAAAGCTTGAAGACATTACCACTCTTTTTGCCTTTGCATCAGTCTGTTTCCATTTCACTCTAGTTTCTATCACTTTTGACCATCATTGCAAAGGACATTAAGTGCCTGCTAGCCAAACTTAAGTCTCATGCTCCATCAATTGTCAAGTACATGAAGAATCTTGGATTAGAGGCAAGCATGCTTGGAAGCTATGGCATCACAGGTTACCACTGCTGGAATTATGTTGCACCCCAACATTTTGACAAGGATGGTAGTTGCACAGTCTCCTATCAATTGTGCAAACAAGGCTGTCTTCCAGATGAGTTCAATTTCTGCTTCTCACAGTGGGGGAAAGTTCTTCATACTGTGGAAAATTGCATATGGAAAGTGCCCTTATGTTTATGGTCAACTTGCTTTCTTACTTACCTGTTTAAAACAGGTGGTTCAAAGGTGATGACTTGCATGGAACTGTGGCACCTTGTGCTTCCACATGGAATAGTGGCCAATGGATTTCCTATTATGTTCAGACCAGGTAGGTCCTAGGTAGCCTGGGATGGATTGCCCAATATTGATGACAAGGACATTGATGTTGATGGCAAGCTAAGACTTGAGGTGTGGAGTGGTTACCACTGTAGGCAATAAATGAAGGGTGTGGAGTGGATACCACTATAGACAATGAGCTAAGGATGTGGAGTGGATACCGCTGTAGGCAAGGAGCAAAGACTAGGATTGGGTATCTAGGGGGTAGACCTGGGAAGTCTACAAACATAGTACTTGGTACCAACTACAGTTGTAACTAAGCATACATGACAAGCGCAGTGACAAGGACAATGCTAGGAACAGTGATAAGCAATGCATACCAACCTAATAACTACCTTGGATAGCTGGTGGACTATAGTGAGGCTTCTGTTATGATTGCCTCACTTTTCCCTTGTCTTTTTCTTGTTTCCCACTATATGTACTTAGCTTAGACCTTCAGACTTCGCACAATCCTGATCTAATCAGTGATCCCATTGTTTCATCTTCACTTCTCTGTTTCACCTTTGCTTCTCTGTTTCACTGTACTATAGCCTCTGATATTCCCATGGTCATCTCTGTGGCCTCATGCCTCTCATCTCTTAGATCTCCTTGCAGCTCTCCACCTTCTCTGCTTCTTTAGTTCCTTTGATCCATTGTTCTCCTCTTTAGGATTTCCCATTGTTCTCTTAGTTTAGACACCTGGTCCATGCACTGTACTCTTACCTATATAAACCCTAGCACAGTAGAGTACAGTCCTCACTTTGTACCTCCCAGGTTTTCACCCAGATACCTAGAGCCCTCAATCATAGTCATAGCTCCTCAGTTCCTATGGTGGTCACCACACCACACTCTTAGCTCATCATCAACAGTAACCACTCTGTCATAGTATCTCAAGAATCCCTGTTGGTCCAAGCCTGCCCTTCTTGACATCGTCATCAACATTGAGGCAACCCATTCCGGGCTACCTAGGACCTACCTGGTCTGAATATAATAGCTTCAATGATGATTAATGTTGATGCTGTTGCAGAGAGGCACTCACAAGGAGGCACAGCATCCTGGTGCTAGAGGGTCTTGCTCCCTACCTCTGAGTATGAGATCCAGGATACAAGATCAAAGGAGTCGATGAGCCTTGAAGAGAGCTCCCTGCCTAAGAGGGGTGTAAGATCTGGAAGGTACAAGATGAGGACTGTATCTACAGGAGAGAGGGTTTATATACTGTGAGATACAGTGCATGGACCAAGTGTCTAAAAGAAGGGAACAATAGGAAAACCTAAAGAGGAGAACAATGGCAAGGATCAAAGGAACTAAAGAAGTAAGGGAGGTGGAGAGCCATGAGAGGATCTAAAGATAAGAGAGGCATGAGGCCATGGAGATGACCATGGGAAGATCAGAGTCTATAGTAGGTGAAACAAGGGAATCACCAATAAGGATCAGGATCATGCAAAGTCTGAAGGTCTAGCTAAGTATTGTAGGAACAAAGGCAAAGGCAAAGAAAAGTGGCAAAGAAAGGGAAAAGAGTGGGCAATCATAACATTTCCCAAGGCATTGGAATTACAATCCCACAAAGATCTTTGGCAATGGCATGCAAGTATTTGCAGGCATGGTGGAGCTGGGAGCATCTCTGTCATCACTGGCAGGTAGATTTATAGTGTAGCATAGCTTACATGAACTGTTATCAATTTCTCAAAACCTTCAAGACCACCCAAAGTAAGAAGGACAAGTCATGCATCCTGCTTGACATATGTGAAATTGGAATCATTTGACCCATGAATGCCCATGCATTCTACCTTTGCATTTACCATACATCTTATTTTGTCATTCATCTGCAAAAAAGAATATGACTATATAGCACTATATAGTCTATATAATGCTGGTGCTGGTGGTGACTACAAGGTATCCTGCAGGTTAGTACTTACATTATCTACTTAATACAACAGTGACTACAAGTATCCTGCAGTCTAACAGGTGGCCCTGATAGTCTTCTCAGCTATATATAGTCCTATGTAGCCAACATTTTGTCTACATACACTGTAGTAGCAGACGTCAATCTATTCACCTACCATAGATATCTGAGTCTACCATAGTGGCCCTTGATAAACTACCACTACTTAGATCCCTCCTCAGATTGGTAACTTTGCAGACAAGAATTCATTATATTTCATGCTACATACATGTGCTATCACAGTACTACACCTCCCCCCACTTCTAATTACCACATGTTAGCAAATCACTTTGATCAGTCCAGTGTGGACAGTGCTAGACAGACTCATGGCACTCCCAGTTTATTGTGAGGTTGAAATTGCTCAGCAGAGGTCTAAGCTAGGAACTATGAGAACCTCAGTAGATGTCAAGCTACTAATATTAAAAGTACTACCTATAAGAACTAAGGTAGATTAGCACGGTAGTAAATGCCTATGAAATAGGGCTTACCCTCAGTAGATGTCAAGCTACTGAGGAAATAAACCAGAGACTACTCCAAAAAGTGTACGCTCTAAGCTTATGTAACATTACCATAAATGGAAGCCTAAAGCACACTGGTCAAGTTTACAACACAGTCTTGGTCACACATGCTGACATCATGTCATTGTCTCCATTATGGTGACATGGTGGCATTGGCATTGCCCTCACTCTCATCATCTCTGTCATGGTGACACAGTGGCATTGGCCATGCACATGCCTGCATTGTTGTTGTCAATCTGGTGCAGTGGCACTGGCCACATGCATGTTGGCATTGTCCTTGTCCTTGTCCTTGTCCTCATCCTTGTGGTCTTCATCATGGTGATGTGGTGGCATTGGTCCACTTCTTTGCTTCATTCTCATTCTTGCTTGTGTATTTTCCAAGCTTCAACCTGTGTGAACAGGTCAATGTCATCCATGAACACTTCTAAACCATGGGCAGCATGCTCAGCAGTGATGGACCTCTTCTACAGGTCAGACAGCTTGGCCAATTTGCAATCTGTGATGTCCCCTGGTGAGAGAGACATAAATTGAAATCCTCTGGAGATGGGAAATGCAGTAATGGTACATCCTGTGGATTGTCGATAAAAAGGAGGAGTTGACTGGGTGTGAGAAGAATCAATCCTGTTGGGATGATCCTGGGTATTAGGTCATCATATGTGATCACTCCTGGCAGCAACAGTAATTGTTGTCCAGGTAACACAAGTATAGGATCACTGGTTGAGTCACCTATCTTGGTGTCAGGATCAGGTAAACATGATCAGGACCTTCAAAATGGAGAGGAAGGAATGATCTTGGGGAGGCCATCCTCCTTAAAATTGGGGAGATCTAATCTTGATATTAGTGGTGAACTGGGTGGTGGGAGTTCATTATAAGTTGAGGAGCTGGAGGTAGATGAAGATGGTGGTTTGGTATCCAAGCCAGACCACTGACTTGAACTCCAAGGAACATTGATTGGCACCAGTAAAGGGTAGGACATGTCAACCTTGAGTAATGAGAAGGGTGGGTGAGATGAGATGGGTAAAGGGTGGCAATAATCCAGTGTGAGTGGTGATATGATACATCCTACACCTTGTACTCTTTCCCTTTTCCCCACTCTCCTCCTTGAATACCTGGACACCCGATGACACTAGACTCTCTCCAATGGACACAGACTTCCAGCTGATGTCTCCTTGCCTGGCCTGCATGGATGACTGACCATTCACCTCATAGACATTATCCTCAATCCCTTGAAGTACACTGTACCTTCAAACCTTTACTTGGCTAACCCCTTACTTCAGACTTCACCAGTTAGACCAATTCTTTCTTAGATCATAGATTCCCTTGCTTGTCATTGGCCAACCCAATGATCCACTCAGATCCTACTCCTACGATCTCCTATTTCCTCATTCACCCTCTGACTCTCACATCATCTATAACTCATCACATAGATACCTTGCTTCTTGACTTCTCTTCTCTAATCCTCACTTTCTCCCTGAACCTTGACTTATCTATGACTCATCCTCATTCATCATAGATCCCCTTCTCTTCCATTTGATCTGTTGCTTCTTTCCTTGATCCCATGGTCTCCTTGACTCATTCTCTTTCCCATTGACTCATAGACTCTTCATCACTATCTATTATCTCAGACTCATGCCTCTATTCTTGGATCCCCTTGATTCCCATTGACTCATTCCTCTTAGTCATTCATTTTCTATGCCTACCCTCAACTTGGTCTGTGCACCTTTCCCACAGCTATATAAACCATAGCTAGATACCCTGTATCCTTAACCTAGATCTCCCTTTGTTTTGTATAGTCCTTCCCAGAACTCCTTGAATCCATTGGAGTCTCCATCCTACTTTTGAGTGCATGTTTGAACTCCAGGATTCCCAGTTGAGTCTTAGCTCAGTCCTCAATTCCCTCCTTCTTTGTCCTTCACCAAAGCCCTCCTATTGACCCCAGAGGTCTTCCTTACCTCGAGATACCATTGACCACCAGGAAGGCTATCTAGAGGGGCTACTCCTGATCATGAAGTGATCAGGCATAAAAAGTGGTGCACTTGCTCCACAGTGTGAAAAGAGTGTCTTCAAATGCTCCAGCTCTGGGAAATCCTCTGAGGATGCTATTGAGAGCACCTGCACACATGGGAGATCCCAGCTTAGGGACAGAGGGGAAAGGGATAGGCCAGGTTGAGTAGTGTGTGACAACAAGGTCCCTGATGGAGAGGGATAAGACTCATCAGTGTCACATTCCTCCTCAATCTCCTTGACCTCTTGGTTGTACAGGGGTAGGTCGACATCAGTATTGGGCAAATTAAGCATCAGATGGGGCATTGTTGGTGGCAGGGTGAGCAGCTTCTGAGAAGCCAAATCCTCCTGACACATGACTGGTGGTAAGTTGAGAATGCCAGTGAGATGGGTAGAGTACAAGAGTGCAAATTTTCTGGCTTCTTCTGGCAAAGAAACGGTGGACTTTGATGTAGAAGAGCTTGATGGTGGAGATGGGTATACTATGAGTGAATTGGCATGTAGCAATTGCATGGGCACACCCTGGGGGGCATGGTGGTGAGCAATGTCATATGAGGGTAATCTGACTTGGGATACATTGTGATGAAGAGAGGATCAGAGGAATCACTAGCAATATGCCACAAGCAAGAGGGTGGGACCCAACTCAGCAATGCAGGTCATAGTGCAAGCAACCAAGGGTGGTTGGAAGCAAGGTGTGTTGATGATGGCAAGAAGGTATCTGAAGAAAGAGACTTTATGGTATACAACTGTTCCACTGATATTCAAGACCCATTAAAAAAGAATAAAACATAAGTTGATCTGGTGGTGGGAGAAAAGGCACCTGTGAGGAAGGCAGTGAGAGTGAAAAAAAAACATACAGTAGTCAAACATCAACAGTGAATGCACACTGCTCTGATAGACAGAAGAAAGCAGTGGATTTGCAGGAGGAACATGCAGTGGAGGAACATGCGCATGCTGGTGGAGTCATCATCAACCTGGCACAGCAGCATTGGCCATGCACATGCTGGTGTTGTTATTGTCATCACCATTGCTGCCATGGGAGTGCTGTGGCATTGGCCACATGTGCTTCCTTAGCATTGTCATTGCCATGCACATGGCAAGCTCCGCATCCCCTGTCATCATCCTTGTGTGATGGCACATAGCATTGGCCATGTGTACGTGGTAGCCATCACCTTGCTGCCATGCTGGCATACTTGTGGCCTAGATCAAATTAGTTAGCCTTACAATTAAAATACTTACCTACCTTTTGGTGTGGTTGGTAACTTACAGTGTGATCAAAGAGTGGTCAGTGTGTGATATGGTGAAATCAGCCTGAGGTCATGTGATATGACTGATGTGAAATTTTAAACAAGTCCAGCAATTAGGAAACTAAGATTACACTCATTAGAATTCAACAGCTAATCTACTGTACAAACAAGTTGAGGCAACACCATGTTGCAGCTCAATCTGACCAACAGTCCATGCTTGGGCTGTAGTGCTTGTGTGTCCAATAATGATATGATCAATGTATATGAATATTAGTCAGTAATAACAAATTTTGAGCTGTTCCTGTGTTAAATTGGTGTGCAGAAAGTCTGTCTTGCACTTGAACCTACTAGTAACATGTTGCATCATGATGGTAGTGGACTAAATTTTATTCTACATGCTCTATATATTTCCATTGTGACATTGTACATGCTACATAGGGCATATAGTAAGCCATCCAACCCTTAGTATTATAGAGTACTATGTAGGCCATATAGAAGGCACTCAACTACAGAGCACTATATAGTCTATATAGAATGGCCTTGTCTACAGCCTTTTTCCTTTTTTGCAGATGTATGTACTTGTATATCCTCCACATCAAATGCTGGGAAGTTACAGCACTTTTCAAAGCTATGCAGAAAACTGATTTTGAAAAGTCACACCTCAGAGACTGCTGGGGCAGGACCCCAAACCCATCTGAGTGCAATCTGTGCTGTCACACTCAACCCTCTGTTGTAAACTTGACCAGCGCACTTTAGCTTCCTTTTATGGTAATGTTACATAAGCTTAGAGCGTACACTTTTTGGAGTAGCTTCTAGTTTATTTCCTCAGTAGCTTAACATCTACTGAGGTTCTCATAGTTCCTAGCTTAGACCTCTGCCAAGCAATTCCAATCTCACAACAGGTTATGAGCCCTGCTTGTGCCTAAGTGGAACTTCAAACTTGTGGTGAAATCCTCATGCCTCAAACAGATCAAGTGAAATGCTCGAATTCCCAAGGTCCATGTGTGAATGCCAACATTGGCAAATTTACTGTGACCAGATTCTCATGACCATGGCAGCAGAAGGCATACTAAGCCACCTCGCTGGTGCAGCACCCAGGTTGAACAACTCACAAGAACTTGCTCTATGAAACTCAGCCAATTCTCTCATGAAATGCATCATCTTTGCAGACATCTCCAACATACTCCTTTCCTCTGTCATGTGCCATGACTTCACTCACGATATGTTCCACCACCTTGCATTTATTTTTGGTGACAATCACCCTATCCTACTCAACTCACCAGCTAACGCTACTCAAGCTACAGCTGAACTATGTGACGAGACAATGAACAATGCATGCATACCAAACACACTGCACAGCCACTCCAATGATGTGACAGGACCAGACCACCACGCAGTGCTAGACTGCATGGATGCACCACAAGTTCAAACAGCTGGAATGACCACAGTGGAGGAATCACAGCAGTCAGGAGACCATGCTCAAGTCAACAGAGGGAGCACATACAAAATGGGGAGCACAACGACATCCAGCATTGAACCAAGTGAAGTTGAGGAAATGAGTGCAATGGTGTGCATACCATTAAGGACAGTCACCTACGTATGCTACCAATACACTTGACAACAGTATGCTACACCCCCAGCACCCACTGGCAGACAACATGAGCCACAAGAGCTCATAGTTACCAAGCTTGCACTAGATGAACCAGACTATGACTGCCAACTGTGACTCCACCTTCATATGACTAGTCAGGGAGCTCATGACACAGCCACTGAAACCCCATCCACAAGCACTACATGTGCTGAGTCAGCAATGCCAGCAGGCACATCACACAAATGACTGACCATGCTGCTCAACAAGAGACCAGGCATAGCAAATGAGTTGGCAACAGATCTGAACTCAAAAGCAGGTGGTGAGGGCAACAGAGGCCATGGTGACCACAGCATTGTGAATCCCAAGCCCAGCAACACCAAAACCTACAATGCACCAGGTCAAACATGCAGCAACATGACTTACCATATGAGTGTGGTCCGACTGCAATGCTCAAATAACACCAAGGTCACTCAGGACCAACATGGCAAAACTGAGGCAAACATGAGTACATGGAGCACATCGCGCAACCACCTAGACCAACCAACCTACGGAGATCCAATAGGACTATTGGAGTACCCTGCGGACATGCCAGGTGACAACGACTGTCATCTAGACATACCCACAGAGTCCCCCAACATAGCTGAAAGTGCTAACACGAACAGGGATGAAGGTCGGATTGCAAACAGAACTGGTCAACAAGGTCAAAATGAGTTAAATGCAGGAATGCACAGCACAATGGCACATGTGCAACTAGGTACCCAAATGGAGCTACCTGACAAACCTGCAAAAATGACCAGTGACCAACCATGCCACAATACATGCATGACGCTGACTATTCACTACATTGTTGTAAACTTGACCAGGGCACTTTAGGCTTTCTTTTATGGTAATGTTACATAAGCTTAGAGCATACACTTTCTGAAGTAGTTTCTAGTTTATTTCCTCAGTAGCTTGATATCTACTGAGGATAAGCCCTATTTCATAGGCATTTACTACTGTACTAATCTACCATAGTTCTCATAGGTAGTACTATTAATATCAGTAGCTTGACATCTACTGAGGTTCTCATAGTTCCTAGCTTAGACCTCTGCTGAGCAATTCCAACCTCACAACACCCTCTTCCCATATGCCACTATACATCATCCACACCAACACAAAACTCAACATCCTGGTCCTCTTTGAAGAGGGCTACTCTGTCAAGAAGATATGTAGCCTTCTTGGCATCAAGAAAACAGTTGACTACTTGACTCTCAAACTCTTCTGAAACTATGGTGTTGTTTACAGTCCTTTTAGATATTCCACTGCCCTTGGGTGCCATCACATTCTCTGTACAGCAAATGTCCTGTTCCTTCAACACATACATAATTGAACACAATAATGCTGTCTACCTTGATGAACTCCAGCATGAGCTGTTGGAGAAGTGTGGTGTTCATACTTCGCTCACTACCCTTTCTCATACCCTGTGGTGCCTTCAACTCATTTGAAAAAGTCCTTTTCTGCTGCTGAGCATAAGAAGGAGTTGCATGCACTCTACTGTTGGAATTTATTGATTACCTATGCTTTAGCTTACATAAGCTAGTACTTACATCGGACTAGTAGCTACCTTAGGATACTTAGTGACTACAAGTATCCTGCAGATTAGTACTACATTACCTACCTAATATAATAGTGACTACAAGTATCCTGCAGTCTAACATCTACATGCTTTGCATTGGAGCACAAGCACCTGATGCAAATATGCTGTTGTTTGTGGATGAAGCAGCAAAGGACTGGTGCACATCCTTGTGCCAATGTGGGCAATCATTCAAGGGACAGCATTGTCATGGGCTGTGGTACTTTGTTTGTGGTATACACTATTTGATTCTACCTGCCATTACCCTTGATGGAATTATCTCATATGATATTATCAAGGGCCCAGTGGATGGACCATGTTTCCTATGGTTCTTAGAGGAGCATGTGGTATGCATTTAGGATGTGCATTCTTATTGACAAATGGACTAACTTTTGAGTCTGTAGATGCCTTTCACTAACCCATATCCTGGTCCACACAGCATCATTGTTATGGATAACTGTTGTATTCACCACAGTAAAGCAGTTTGAGTGCTTGTTGAAGACATGCATAGTAAGTGACTAAATGAGGCTACTGTATCCAAGTTATTGTTGTTGACCAACATGGTGACATTCATGTTGCAAACTGATGTACTTGCCACCATACTCTCACAACTACAGCCCCATTGAACAAGCTTTTTTGGCAATCAAATCTTATCTGCACTGACATGACTGTGATCTCTCTATGATGGCCATTGTTCATGCTTGTCAATGTTGGAATACTTAGTTGATTACCTACGCTTATTAGCTTACATAAGCACTACCTTACATCGCACGCTACTGTAGTTCTTACCTTAGTGACTACTTTGCTAGGGTATTCTACAGGTTATGAGCCCTGCAGACACTCAGTAGTCCACTCACGACGACTCGAACTCGAGAATATGGGCCGACGACGGAAATCTTCACGGAACGTGGCTGCGTGCAAGCCGAAGACATTTGATGGCTACTGTAATGACTGCGGATCGTATGGACACCGCGCCCGTGACTGCGAGACATCCGAGAAAGGGATGATAAGCTCTCGACATCAAAGCTTAATTGATGAATGGATGCGCAAGTACTGGGAAGACGACCAAGAATACCAGGATTACATGGCTTGGGAGCCGGGATGCGACACGAAAAACCTACCAGAGGCCGAGTCAAAGGGTTGGAGGGGTGGAAATGACGAAGGCGAGGGCGCGGAAGCCCGAAACGCCATGGCCATGCCCCAGGAACCCGAAATGGCAAGCCAACGGGTCGAAGAAGCTGACAATAAGCCCGTAAGGGCAAATAGCCAGGACCGGGTTGCAGCTGAAGAAGTCGACGACCGGGAGGATAGCGTCGCGAATCCGAACACAACGAGTGCTGGGCCAGCAATGCCAGCAGACGTGTTGCAGGACCCACAGGAAGAGCCACTCGAGTCGAGAGATGGCGAACGTGTCGACGAAGCCGACGAGAAGGTCGCGAGGGCAGATAGCCAGGACCAGGTCGAGGCTGAAGAAGTCGACGAAATGGAAGACGAGTCAAGGACAGAGGGCGCCATACGGACGCCGTGCGAGCCGAAATCGTGCGGAGAGGGCCGAGGAGTCGCCATGAGCGACG
>JBBPKJ010000819.1:0-16282 GCA_038089195.1 Brasilioporus rufonigricans | reverse complement strand
GGGTAAGCCCTATTTCATAGGCATTTACTACTGTACTAACCTACCTTAGTTCTCATAGGTAGTACTCTTAATATTAGTAGCTTGACATCTACTGAGGTTCTCATAGTTCCTAGCTTAGACCTCTGCCGAGCAATTCCAACCTCACAACACATAGTAAGAGAACATCCTTGGTCGTGGCATTCACTTTTCTTCATATACTGAGGTTTATGTTGCATTTCTCAGATAATGAAGTGTGCATCCTCATTAGTTATTAATTGAAGTTGTTGCAACAGCTGGTATGTCACCTCCTTTTGTCTTGTTTCATGCACAAAGGTTTGGAGGTGGAAGAGGCCTGTCATGTCAGATGCATTATCAATGGTTACTTTGATCCATTCTACTGTCCAAGGATCAACCATATTTAACCATGTCCTTTTTTGTGAGTTTTTCTCCTGTACTTTAGGGCTCTCTGGGTCCTTTCTCGGTGCAGGCGATTCCACTTTGGGACTCTTGAAGTTCTTTCTTGGTGAATTACTCTTTTTTGGTTGTTGCAGTATCGTGACCTTGGGTTCTTTCCAAGTTGGTCATGGATTTTTGTCGATTTCAGGCACATCGATTGGTAAAACAGCAAATTGATTCAATGTATCTAATTTACATGGACCAATAGTATGACAATTATCTACTGGTCTTGTCCAAAATCCATATCCTTTACTATACTTCTCATTTGTGCTTTGAATTTAGACTAATCTCCCCAGTCCCATTCGAGGTCTTTGCCCATGAATTGCATATGCATTTTTAATGGGCATTGGTGTGGAGAATGAGTTTTACATGGCCATGCACCACCACATTTGCGACACAGGCCAGCAGTGCAGGCAGTGGAGAGATCCATGGGCTGTCCTTGGTCTGGGAATACTCCAGCAGTGTTTGCAGGAGTGGTAGAGGAGGAGGCAGCAGGTGCAGATGGAACTGCAGCCTTTGGAGTGGGAACAGATGATGTGGGTGGTTGTTGTTGGTGGCAGGGGTGTCAACAATCTTTGATTTCTTTGAGAATACTGTCTGCGTGGACTAGAGCATCTTCCCAAATGGTGAGTCGGTAACTTGAACAGAGGGCAGATTGATTTCGTTTGACATACTCAACAACATCATCATTTACTGCACAGTGAATTTGATTAATGAGGACACAGCCTAATCCTTGTTCATGTTCATCATATCCTGCTTCGATCATTAGATGCTGGAATTCCACAAAGAAATCTTGGACCGTTTGACCCTTTTGTTGGGTGATGCGGAAGAGTTTGGTTTCCGCATCTCATTGCACTGTCTTCAGCTTGAAGTGGTGCTCTACGTCTTGTACAAACTCTTGCCAAGTTATGTCAGTAACCTTATCCTGTTCAATGAACAGGTCCATGTATTGTCTGTTACAGTAAACCACCTCCACTCAGGACTCTTTCTCATCATCTTTCGCTTCACCCACATAATACCTTTCCCGCATGAGTCTTACTCCCTGTTTCTTGTCGCCTTCTTTCCTGACGATGTAATGGTTTACCCGCTCTGATAACTCTTTGTCTCAGACTAATCCCTCCTACAACACTTCTCTTACAGTGTTGCATATTCCGATCTCTTCACTGATAACTATAGCTAAGCTCTTAGTCTTGCTGGTTCGATTCCAGCTTTCCTGCTTAGCTAATACTCTTTGTCATTATTGTCTTGGTCCAAGCGCAGGCAGGTCCCTATTTACCTTTATTTTCTCTCTATCCCAGCTCCACTCCAATTGTACTATATCAGCTAGCTTGGTAGCCACCCTTGTTCCTTAGCTAGTTCTACATTTATCTAAATGCACTACTGTGCTCCTTGTGCCTCACCCTCTTGAAGTACTGCTCTTTGGACATTGTGTCTCTTCGTGAGTACCTCCCAAAGTCCAGGAAATCATAAGTCTCGAGCATAGAAGTGCTCTCAACATTACATCATCCAGCAGCGCTCTTTTTCATGTATGACAGGGTGATAAGTATTTTCTGTCGATCAGATGGCTCACTGTCAAAGCCCTTCAGATAGACTTTGATGCTTCACCACCAAGTGATGAACACGTCCTTATTTCCATTGTACGCTTCTGGTTTACTTGTGAGCAACTTGCCCATCTTGTTCTCATGTTTCAGCAAGAGGAAGCAGAGTGGAGAGGGTGAGCATGGGAGATGCACTTGAGGGGTGTGTCGTGGTTGCAGTGAGTGGACGACAACAGGAGGAATAGCTGGACCAAAAAGACTGATAGTAGGAGAGGGCAGATGGGGAGGTGGGCCAACTTGGCCATTGCTTGCTCGAGCAGCAGCATACCAAGCTGCATACTCAGCAAGAAAAGCGGGAAGTGGGTCTAGGTGGACCCTGGCAAGACGATCTGCTGCCTGTTCTGCAGTGGGCAATAGATGGATCAAAGGGGTGAGAGGAGAGGTAGCGATTTGGGGAGCATTCATTCACTCAAGGTTGACAGGTGTGGAACCATTGCCATGAATGGCGGAAGTGGGTTCTTGCCATTGAGAGGTGGCAATGCCTTCAAGGGCTGGATATGGTGGGATTGGGTAAGACATGATGTGGACGCATGGTATGATGAGGAGTGCTCATGTACAGAATGCAATGGATAGTGGAAGAGGGGGCATGGTGCTCAACTACTAGAGAGCAAGGCTCAATCTTTCGTTGGCTGAAGGTGGAAAGAGGATACTAAAGGGGGAAAAGGATAAAGTCGGTGTTGGGCACGTTGTACGGAAGGGCGAGTGTCAAAGCATACACCTCTTAAAAGGTGGATGTCATGACATTACAGGTAATCATGCGAACCTGAAGGGATTGATCTGGCTCCTCTCCAGTGACAATTGATAACCCGCAATGCCAAACAGGGGCTAGTGTACTATGCCAAAGCAATGTTATCCATATTTATGACGGCGGACGACCATATATGCAGCAGTGGGCTGGGTTGCTTTCCCAAGTGTGTATTGTACACTAATGGATTTCCTTTAACCCTAGGATCTGGGTATGAAGCTAGAAGGGGTGGGGGATGTAGCGCAAAGTGCACTGGTTATGAAATGGATAAGGTGGACAGTGAGTTAGAGGGAGTGGCCAAAGGCCAGACATACAGCTATGAGTAGGATGGTGACCAAGAGGGCGAGGACATTGAAGATGACGAGGATGGTAATGTAGATGGTTTGCCACACCATACAGCAGTTGGAGCAGTGATAGTAAGCAGGAATGTTGGCAAGGAACAATGCACTGTTAAACACAGACGCAAAGGCAGAGGTTCAGTGGAAGGAGTAGTTGCAGTAATATGTCAGGAATGTCAACTGACCAGGTTCCAGGGAACCTCGATAATGGATGAGAGAAATGAAGATTACTGCAACTGGGTTGCCATAGTTATGTACACAGATATATATACTATTGACTACAGCACACGGACCACAATAGGGCTGGTTGCAGAATATTCTGGAATATATGACATCATAGGAACAGTAAAATCATAACAGTAAGCAACATTGGCATGTTGCAAATATGGCTATTGGAAAGCTTACTAGTGAGACCACCAATAGCGTTCAACTTGTGTGGTTCTGTACTTGAGCTTGCACATGCCTGAATGACCGTATTGTGCCTTTGTATTTGCCCTTTTCCAAGTGCAAGTTTCCTTGGAGAAGGTACATATATGCCTTCTGGAAATGTCAGTGGAGATATTCTTCACATGAACAGGTTATACACGTGCCTGAACTACATAGCAGACAGAGTTGAAACACACTGAGGCAATGAGGTCATTCATGCACAATATCACATTGTGATGATCTCTGGCCATAAAGACAATTATAGCCTTGAGGATATAAGTGAGTGGGGGCTGTGCAAGTTCAAAAATACACACATTGATTAGAAGGAGAAAAGTGGTGTGAGACTGCTTGAATGCAATGTCGCAAGTCCAATAGCTCTCGTCCTCTTTCCCCTTGCCTACAAGCACCATACTCTTTGCAATATATCCAATAACTGATGGGCTCCTTAGGAGAATGAGAGTCAGTGGAGAAGATGCAGACCATATGTCTTCCTAACATGTTGCCTTCATTGATATACAGTCATCCACTGCCACTTGCACCAACTAAATTGCAGGCGCCCCTCATTTCACAATTTTACTGTAAATGTTAGATCATGTACACACACCAACAGTACTACATAGTATCATTGGGTCTGTAACATTTTTCTATGGATCAAATGGATTCTGGATGAGTTGTGAGATGGCAGCTTATCAGTGGTGCCCAACACTTGCACCAGCTCCAAATATGGCATATTATGAAATAGTTTCACATCATCTAAGCGTGATTAACCCGATGTGGGAATCAGCAGCATCAGACTGGGGGTGGGCAACACCCGCAAAGTGGGCGTGCCCACTCCCACGCCACCATGAAAGTAGTAGTGTGCGGAGGACATGAAACCACAGAACATGGTGAGAGTTTATCACTTTGAGACTTAGTGATTGCAGAAGAATTATATGTAAATATGACGAGCAATAGTGCTATCAGAGCAGATTTTTGAATTAGGTCTCCATTCGTCATATACAGTACTCTCTAGCACATGTCGACTCAGACTTGCACAAGCGGCACATCATGCACAGCTTTCCATTTTTGGCATATCTCTTATAGCCGAAACGATAACACACATTACTGGTCCATTTCACCGGCATCTCTCTGGCATGTTCATTTGTAAGAATTGGGTTTGATAAATCTAGTCTGTAGTTGGCTACATGAGGACCAGCTGTTTCATCTTTTTTTTGGCATTTATTGATTCAAATGTTCTCATAGAATGTACAAGATACTCTGATTTCAATTGATAAATCAAGTGTAGTGCTCATAGGAATGATGTGATAGCTCTAACATTAATCCCTAAGATACTACTGCATACTCTCTTAAAAGTAACAAGCTTATATTACTAGGACAGAGCTGGAAAAAGTGAGCCAAAAAGGTTTGGTGCAAGTGGTGGTGGTGGTGCAAGTGGTGGTGGATGACTGTATGTGGTGACCTGTTAGTTTTGTATGCCAAATCTGAAATGGAACAAGGTATCTAGCTCAAACAAGGTGGGTAATATCTTTCAATACTGGGAGTCAGCTGTCTTATACTTCAAGTTTCTTATAAGCAGGGTGGTCCCCCAATTTGTACACCAAATCCAAACACAGGAACTTCACTTGTGAGTAGCAGTACTATTACTGTTTCTCATCCTGATTCTCCAAAGTAGACTGCCAGTTTGTATGCCAAATCTGAACACAGGAACTTCATGCATGAGTAGTGGTACTATTGTCATTTTCCTTTCTAATTGTCAACAGAATACAATGCCTGCTTCACATGCTGTGCTCAAATGGTGCACCTGTGAGGAATGCATTGACAAAAATGTCAATGGCGTTCTCATGGATGTGAAGATGTTACCTGCCCACTTGAAACAGGCCCAGGATGAACATTTGAATCGTAATGCCAGCCAACCTGCTCAGACACCCCCTCCTCTCACTCAGACACCCCTTGACAGTTTAACTGCTCACTTCTCCAGGTTGATGTTGGCAGGCAATGATTCTCTTCATGAAAGTACTGCATCACCACAATTACCTTCAGACAATGAGCAGTTGGCTACTTACCTCTTCACTCTAATGCTGATGGACAATGGACCCGACATTAATGATGAGATCACTGCTAGCTCCCCTAACACTTTTCTGCCCATCATAGATATTGCCAACAGCCTCATGTGCCTAGGCCTTGAGCATAACCATGCTTTTCCATGCCCTCTCAGCTGCTCTCCACTGCACAACCATCCCACCACAACCATTCCTTCATACTCCAATACACATCCATCTATTGTGCATGGTAGATCCCATAAGAAGGTTTCTGTTATGTTTTGTTCCCTCACTATACTTTTTCCTTCACTTTTACCTTAGCCTCACCAAGTCCTTGGTTTGACTCAGCCAAGCAACCTTTTCCATAGCTATGGTATGATTAGAGAGCAGGGTAGGTATTCCTGTGCTGAAGAAGTCAATAAGAACATGATCTTCAGTGGTGTTGAATAAGATGGCATGGTTCTGGAAATCAGCTGCATACTATTCCAACATGGGAGAGTATGTGGTGAACCCTTCCTTGTCCTTGGAAACAAAGATCCTTTGAGTTTGTAGCCAGTTGAGTGACTTTCCAACTATGTCATGAGTTTTGAATGTTTTCTCAAAGAGGTCTTTGAAGTCTTTGAATGTTCTGAGAGATGGATTGGTTCCAGAGAGGGCTTTCTTTTGGAAGTTTTCTGCCCACATGACTATGGCTTTTTCCTTCATGAAGGAGAGGGCAAAGCCCACCTTTTTGTTATCAGTGTTGTAGACATCTTTATTGATAAGGAGGTATAGGGAGATGTTGGTAAGCCAACTTTGGGCTTTTTCCAGGGATCCATCATAAGATGGGGGGCTGGTGAGCTGTAGTTCAGTAGGTTTTGAGGAAGACACAGTGGGTGTAATTTGTTGCAGAGTGAATGGCAGTGCAGTATATGCTCTGATACCAAAAGGTGGGGGAAGAGCAGTTAGTGGATTTGGAGAAGGTGTTCATGCTGGGATGGTTAATCCAGAGAGTTGTTGGCTTAGAGTTTGGGCAGTATTCTGTTGATCAGTCAAAGGGAGTTCTTCATCTGAGTCAGAGGAAGATGCTGGATTGGTGGGTGGTTCCAAGCTAGAGTCAGCAGGAGGTGGCATTCAAGCTCTTCTGCCCCAGATGTTGGTGTTTAGAGCTGGTCATCAAGACATTGTGCTAGGGGATTGCCAAGGGGGCACTCACAAAGAGGCACCATGTCTTGGACTTCAAGAGGTAGTTAGTGAGAGGTACCAGCAATGGGTACTCACCAAAAGAAGACTCTTGTCTTTTGTTATGCTTGACCTGTGTAGGACCAAGCATAGTCCTGTAAGTGTCAGAGAGTTTACCAAAGTAAGGTCAGGTGACCTTCAGAGGTTTGCTTATGTGAGCAGCCAGAGGTTTCAGTTAATACTGACAGAGGTTACCCCTTTTGGAGGCAGAGAGCTACATTGGTAGCAATCAGAGGTGTGGAGTGGTTACCATCAATAGACTGCCCACTTAAGGATGAGAGAGAAGGAGAAAGCAGAAGAGAGTAGATTGCAAGCTATATGTGATGGTACAGAAGAAACAGGAAAGACAAGAGTGAGGAACTACTACTGAGGTTGTGGGGGTTTATATAGTACTGGGGCTGCTGTAGGACAGGTGTAGGAAAGGTGTAAGTAAGCAACCAAAAGTAGAGAACAATAGAGTCCAAAAGAAGAGAACAATAGAGATCTAGTGATAAGTGTGATGACATTGAATAATGAGTAAGTACTGATGAGTAAGAGCCAATGGCATTGGATGATGACTAAAAGGAAAATGAGTAATCAGCTGAGAGAAGTCTGAAAGAAACTCCCATCAAGACATTTGTTTTCCAAGACTTCAACAACTATCTTGCTAATCTCCTTTCCTGATGAGACATTGAGGTCCTGATGGACCAATCTTGTGATGACCTTGTGAAATCCTTATCTATGCCCACCCAGTTCATCAAGCACCCATTTGAAGTGCAATTTCTCCATAGATTTGGTGGACTGGAACCAGGAAAGCTCTTTGTTGATCAGGGTGATAAAGGGAGGTATGCTTTTGCCCTGCATGTTGACTTCTTTCATCCTGAGGGCATGAATCTCCATGGAGCCAAGGCATCACCTGGGTTAATATCCATGGTATGTCTCAATCTGCCTTTGGATGTACAATACAAGCCAGAGAACATGTATGTTGCAGGAATCATTCCTGGTCCTACCCAGCCCTCCCTTGAAAGTCTCAACCACTATATTCACCCACTTATCCTCAACATGGTGACCTCTTGGAAGAGAGGCATTTGTTACTCATGCATGGCAAACTACCCCAATGGATGTATTACTCACAGCACCGTTGCTCTCATCATCTGTGATCTTCCTGCTGCCTGCCATGTTTTTGGTTTTGCTGGTACTCATAGCCACTTCATTTGTAGTATATGTGACTGCTACCACAAGAATAGCTATGGGAGGATGGACTACAAGGAATGGATTCCCAACAACAAGGACAAACTTCACCACTATGCTGAACTATGGAGGGATGCAGTGTCCATCAGTGAGCACAAGAAGCAATTCAAGGACCATGGTGTCTGCTGGTTAGAACTGTGGCAGCTTTCATATTGGAATTCAATTGAACAACTTGTTGTCAATGCAATGCACTATATACTGGAAGGTTTAGTCACCCACCATAAATGAAGTCTTCTTGGGATCACTGCTGAAAACACATCACCTGCTAAAGATGCATCAGTGCCTGCATTCCATTTCAATTTCAATTTACCCAAACTAGGTTCTGTGTCAGTCCAATCTATGACTGCCAGAGAGATGTCTCAAGTTGCAGCCATCCCAAAACTCCTTGTTACTCAGGTGCCATCTGTGGGTGATAATGCCCATGTTGATAGATATATGAAAAAGCTGCAAGAGGACCTCTTTTGAACAAACACCAACTCATTGCAGTATGTCTGTCAGTCCTTGGACTGCATGCCTGCAAAACAAACAAAGGTACTCAAGATTGACTATGCAAAGGTCCTTGTGAACTGGATAAGTATATTCCTTCTCATCATGAAACAGTGCTAACTATTGACATTTCTACCAGCACCATCAGAAACCTTTTTCTGTGAGTTCAGAGCCACAGGGAAGTCCTGGCATTGTGATTGTGACAAAGAAATGGCCCTGCAAAAAGTATGTGAAGTAATCCAGGACATCACCCTGCCATTGTGGTTTGAGCCTGCTCCATGGAACTTTGGTGATCCAGCCATAGGCACAATGAAGGCAGATACATGGTGGTCATTGATCACCATTTATATCCCAATTGCACTCATCAGTATTTCTGGGACTATGGAACCAGAATCAAGAGCCAAGGTATTCCTTGATCACACAATGGCTCTTGTTTCAGCCATTTACTTGGCATGTGAATGAACAATGACCACAGATCATGCATCCATGTATTGCTTTTCCATCACCAGCTATGTCAGAGACTTAGAACACATTTACCCTGCTGTGAGCTTGCAACCCAACCACCATGCTTCCATCCATATTTACAACTTCCTCATACTCTTTGGCCCTGTTCACTCCTGGTGGATGTTTTCTTTTGAGCATCTTATTGGAGTTCTTCAATGTTTGCCAAGTAACCACAAATCTGGCTAGTCTTTGAAAACTGTGGGTCAACCCATATTCACATGTACTTGCAGGAGAACTCAAAACTACCATACTCAACTCTTATTTCAAAGATGCAAGACTTTGTGCTTGGGCATCTTGCCCCAATTGCCTGGCTGCTATCTGTGAGTGCAAGTTTCTACTTGATTGGGCCTACTGGTCCCAAGACAATACCCACAAATCCGATATTGATTGCCTTACACCTGATTTAGTTGAGTCAAAGGGTGTTACTCTGCCTGCTGATCTTCAACAGCTAACTAGAGCACACATGGCCATCCTTCATGCTAACATCAAAGACAGCACTGGGGTCATTTACAGGTGCTCATCTATGCACCTTGGGAATTCACTTATCTTGTTTTACCCTTGTGGAGATTGTTCATTCCCACCAGTCCCTGGGAGTATCAAATACATCTACCAAGAGGAAGGCTTGTTTCTTTTTGCAGTTCAAAGACAGCATCCATTGAGCACAGTGGTAAAAGAAGCAGATACATTTTGTGTTTATCCCCACTTCCCAGCCAAAGTCTACTCTCCAGGCCTTGAAGATACATTGGAAAGTGTTAGTTGTTCTTGGGTAGTCAGTCATTACACATGGTGGACACTCTCACAGGATGCCATCGTAGTCCTCTCTCTGTGCAAGGTGGAATCATGCTCAAGTATTTCCATATACCTACCATTGACCCTTTTTCATACAGGACTAAATGGATGTGTAGTAAGACTTGGTATACAGCCCTGTATACATACATATGTACAATCAGACAATGCATGTTAGTTCAGGCAGCTTGAGCATAACCTTGATCGGATGATATAATTCAGAGTGGGCAACTGAGCATTGCCCACTTGTTGGGCATTGTTGGGGAGATTATTGGGCATTGGTTTGGGTGATCATCGGGCACTCAGTTCTGTTGACCATCTAAACTTCAAGTCTTATCCTTGCTGTGTTTGTAAAACTAAACTTTAAATATAAGTGCTGTTTTTTGTGTTTGTTGAAACAATAAGTACAGGCTGGAGTGCAGCCCAAGGTGAAACTTAGAGTTTAGACTTACACTAATATTTGAAGTATGGGCAGACATTTAGTCTGTATCTAGACTTATAGTTTAATTCAACATATTGGATGTGCCAATATGCTCACCTGCATTCAAAGTTTTTACCAGCATATTTTTTCCCAAAAAAATTTCAAGTACTTTCATTGTACAAATGGCAAACTAAATTCTAAGTACTGTCTTTATGTTTTGTTTGTCGTTCTAACTCGACTTAAATTCTGTAATCCGCGTCGTGATTGCGGATGCATATGCTGTGTATAATGTGGCAGCAGAGTGTCGTGTGACATGCCAGCATGAGTGAGGGGGCTGACCAAAGTGTGCTTGGCTGCTCAGATCTTGAGGAATGAAACCACTGGGCACATTGGGGTTTAAGCATGGGCGAACAGTGGATGGTCCAACTTGGGGATCGTTGTCATCTGCACAGGGTCGCTTTCAACGACATGTCAAGGGGAAAAGGTCACTGAAGCAGGGATCAAGTTTCAGTTGCGGGAACTCCTCGAAATGAGCCAATATTTGAGCAAAAAGCACCTCCTTGTCGCCTATCTCAAAAAGTGCAAGAGCGACTTCCTTTGTCACTGAGATTTCTGGGAACGTGCCATTGTCACTAGGAAGACGGGGACGCCATGTTACATTACTTGTTGTCCAATGCCGAAGCGGAGATAAAAATTGTCACGAATCCACTCAAGCGTGACAATATCCTCTGATCTCCACCTCATGAATCGAATCTATGGTCTCGCACAGTGAGTATTTCCCTTCGGTAATTGGTCTGAATGACCTTCATAGACCCACTCATGACCTCCAACATTTAGCTCTCAGCTTAGTAAGCAGGATCTCTCGGATCTGGGCTCCAATGACTGATACTTCTGCTCATTTTGACGGTTTTTGTCAAGCTATGGACGAAGCACCCAATAAACTACTGCTCATATTTTGTATATGCTATGGACACATTGATAGTTATCTCCCATAATTTTTTCGAGCCCACAGAGTATTGAGATTGTAGTGATCTGAAACATTTTCATTGCACAAGCACTTTTCATTACACATGAAATGATAGTATCCGAGTCTGCTGGACTACTTAGTTCTTCCGAGACCTCGAATTTGGTTTTATCGAGTCGCTTGCGGCCGGGTCCAGCCTAATTTGAGTATCATGTAGTGTTTAATCTCGGTCGAGCTTATGCGCCTAGCACGCGTTAGCTTGAGGGTGACGATGTATTAGCATACAACATGCCATTTGATTCGGGATGGACGCTGGGTTCAGGATCTAGGGTGTCCGCAAAAGAATGGAGCCATGAATACGCGCCAACATGTAACTATGATGCCTCTAAACATCGGAATGATTCGCTCGACGCGTGCAGGGTGCAGATGAGAAAGGCGGCGATATACCAGCAGCCTGAGTCAACTTAATTACGTAATCAGACCGTCACACCAAGCAGCCTCTTGCCACCGCCAGTGACCACTTCATCCATGGAACTGGACACACCATCTTCAATATCCTCGATACGCGCGACAAAGGTTCGCCGTGAATTCTACTGCTTCTTTGCCTATTTTTTTGCTCATGTAATATTTGTCCCACAGCGAAAACTCGAAGATGCAATTCGTACTCTGGACGGAGCTATTGTACCTTCTTCGCTAGCGACTACTATTGAGAGACCGACACTGTCAAAACGACCTCACCTTGCTCGTTCGGTATATTCCACGTTGGCAAAGTTGGGTGAAACATCGACGGAGCGGTCGCGACCTTCATCGAAGTTCGTTCCATGGCGTAATAAAACTGTTACACCTCTGAAACGCCATTATTTCCAATAGCACATCCGCAATAGATATCTCCAAGAGCGCGCCTCGCCTTGCCGCAATCCTTACACGATCCACATCGCAGCACAAACAAGCTCCTCCATTCAGCCATCTGTTGACGCCTCCTGTTCACCCCGCGTCTGAATACAGACCCTCTTCCACGGAGTCCTTCCTCTCTCGCCTCGCTACCTACAAAATCACTACATATGCTAACAAACCGCCACAAATTGACGCCGTAGCTGCGGTAAGGTGTGGCTGGGTCAATGAGGGAAAAGACAGGCTCGTCTGTGGTATGTGTGACGTGTCTTGGGTGCTTGCTGGCCGCGAGGGTATGACTAAAGACGCAGGTAAGAAGGTAGGTTTAACGTAGGTCAATCCGCTAAGATTCTCGCCTGTAGCCAGTGCATTGATCGAGAAACAACGCGCATCTCTGGTAGAAATGCACAAGGACGGATGTCCTTGGAAGACCAGGCAGTGCGAGCGTTAGCAGCATTTATCGTCGGCTGTACATGAGATTCTGACCTTAACATCTTTTCAGCGTCGGTCTATCGGGTACTTCTCCAGGCACCTACCACAATGGTCCACGAATTGAGAGCCATGGCACTATCTCTCGAACCCATACTTACTAATATAGCTATTAAACATCCCCTTGTATGTTTATTTCACTCCCTTCTTACTGGCTGCTTCCTGATCAGACGCTCAGACGCCTTCGCAATCGAGTTCTCTGTGTTCCATATTTTCTATAGCGACATTTGAAAGATCAGTATCAGAACACGATTCTGTCGTGGACGTCGATGAGACTACTCACCATATGGTCCCCTCAGATACTGCTATACTCGTTGCTCTCTTTGGGTGGATCCCAGCGCAGACTGCTGCTCTCCATCATGCAACTTCTTTGTTTTCGCACACGGCGTCACCATTTGGTACTTCGGCTCCTATGCCCCAGACTCCATCACTTTCGCGCACGAGCTCCACCTCCAACCACTTACGAGAACGGGAAAGTACACCGACTCCGTCCACTTCAGCGCGGATGAGTATCTCTCAGTTCGGCACATCACCAGGTCGCATAAGAACAACCTCGCACACGAAAAATTTGTGGTCCAATAATGATACCGCTTCCCGAGATTCCTCACTCGTTTATTGCGTGCTCTGTCAGCGGCGGGTTGGGCTTTGGGGATACGTCAGGAGCGAGCCAACAGCGTCAATAGCACAGAATGCGGACTCTGCACCTTCTCGTGGACATCAAAAAGGGTTTGACCTGGTAAAGGAACACCGATCCTACTGTCCTTACATTGTCCGTTCGTCAGTGGTTCCATCATTCTCGCACTCGCCTGCGGTGGATCCGCTCGAGATCGCAATAGAAGGTTGGAGGGCAGTGCTGACTGTCGTCCAACGTTGCGAGCTCACCCAGCGGCAACGTCTATCCCGGTTTGTGGCTAGTGACGGTCTAGAGAGTCAAGCATCTACTGTAGAGCTAAAAGGAGTCGAGGCTATGGTAGCTGGCGTAAAGACCAATGGAGTCAGTACCAAAGTATCTGTTCCTTAGGTGTTACTAAGGCCAAGTCTGTACAGGGTCGAGAATTGTTGAGATATGTCAAGGCTCTCTTAGGCTAGGTCTCTACTTAGACGTGTAAGATCTCGACCAATGTTCCTGCTGTCACATATAACCCTTTTTAATTCTCTTCCTCATTGTAGCGTATCACATTTGGAGCTTTACAATTACCGTCCTTCTATATCAAACTCCCCACTACGGCTTGTGATGAATCAGCATGGTCTACTACTTGTCACCGAAGAATAGCTCACAAAGAATTTCTTGTGGAGTTGAACTCCAGTAGTATCTATTAACAATATTTCCTCGGTAGTCAAGTCAGGGACGTTGTGAGTGTCTAGGTATTCCCTAATCCTCTCGGCCTTGGACGATGTGCTAGCTGAAGTTCAGCTCAGCGAGTCCAACGTTTGCGGTTATCCGACTGACGTTACAACTAGAATATCCCTTTGTCGCAACCATTTATTGAGGACTTGTCCATCAGTGACGAGACTACCTCTGCTTTCCTCGAGTCTCGCGCGGATCTGGTGGATAACCGGGTCGAGCGGTCCGCCTTGGGCTCTGAAAAGGGGAGAGAGACCCCCGTATGAACAGGTCACGATACCCCAGGTCTTGTGTAGTTCGATCACTGCTTGAATAGACTGCCATACATATGGATGGATTTCAAGCTATCAAATAGGTTTACGACGACAGATCAGCCGGTTTTCGTGAAGATGCAGATGGTTTTCACCTGGTTCACCGCCGGGGGGATCATTGCAACGCTCAGAACCTCCTCTAGATCCTTGACCCCAAAGTTCGAAACACCAATGGACTTGGTCAAACCTTCGCTTTTACACTCCTCCATTTCTTTCCACACTTGCTGAAGCCGACCATGATGAGCTTTAGGATGGTGGATCAGGTATAGATCTACATGGTCCACACCAAGCCTCTCGAGAGACCCTAAAAGGGCGGTCTTCGCTGTCTGTCCTGGGACTAGAGTGTTAAGTTTGGTGGTGATATAGAGCTCTGAACGTGGCTTTCTGGAGGCGGAGATCCCTTTCCCTACACTTTCCTCGTTGGCGTACATCTGGGCGCAGTCAAGGTGGGTGAAGCCGTTTTCGATGGCAAGTTGTATAACATTGGTGACGTCCTTCCCATAGAACGCGCTACCCGTGCCGAAGGCAATCCAGGGAACCTGTGTGCCATCGTTGAGAGTGACGCTGGGCACAGTCATGGTGTTATCAGTATGACACGTAATGTATGATCATTTTGCTTATCCAACGTAGGTTGTGGGAACGAGTCTCACTCAGCAACTGCCATAGCGCACATGATGCATGCTGGTCCGTCTGTGGCGCTCTAGTTCGAAGGCTCGAGTGCATATTCCGAAAGCCAAGTGTTACAGTAATCAATAACTATGGTAGAAACTGATGGCTTCCCAGTGTCAGCGTTGCCCACTGCTATATTCCGTGCCCAAATTCAATTCCATGTCTAACTTTCGCGCCAACTCTCGATCAGCCTCCTCCATCCTCCGCCTCATCTCTTCTTGTCGTCTTCTTTCTAGCTCTTCTTCGTGCGCCTGCTCACGTCTGGCGACCTCCATATCTGCCTCTTCCTGTCGTCTCTTTTCTTGTGCAAGTCTCTCTTCTCGTTCAGTTTCCTCTTGCGCTTGTCGCACGAGCGCAAAATCTGCCTCCTCCTGCCTCCGTCGCTCTGCCTCTTCTGCCTCCATCTGGGTACGCGCGAAGGCTGCATCAGCAGCTTCTTGTTCAGCACGTGCTCGAATACGAACTAACTCTTCTTGCCATCTCCTTTCGGCCTCGGCCTCCTCAGCATGTCGGCGGGCTTCTTCAGCAGCTCTGCGGCGACGCTCTTCCTCTTCTTGTCTCCTGCATTCTTCCTCCTGCCTTTTCTTGTGCTCCTCTTCTCTCTTATTGCGCTCTTCTTCGTCCTGCCTCCTACGCTCTTCCTCCTCTCGTCTCCTGTGTTCTTCTTCACTTCTCCTGCGTTCCTCCTCTCGTCTCCTACGTTCTTCTTCCTCCATTTTTCTGTGTTCTTCCTCTTCCTGTCTCTTGCGCTCTTCTTGCTTCCTATGCTCTTCCTCCTCCCGTATCCTGCGTTCTACTTCTTGTTGCTGTTCTTTCTCTTGTCTCTTCGACACTTCTCGTTCTCGCAGCTCTTCGTCGCGCTGTTGGTCTATGTCTTCCATTTGCAGTCTACTCTCTTTTTCTCTGTGCGGTCCCTGTTCCTCAGTATCCTTGAGCCGCTCAAGCCATCTATGCTCTTCCATGACGATTTTCTTGCTCTGCTCTTCATTTGCATTTCTCGCTGTGTCCTGGACAGTCCCCCTTACCTCCTCCTGCATCACTGTCCCCATTTCCAATACAGTGACAGACTTGGGTTCACTGTTCCATTCCTCCACTTGTCTCTGTCTGACGACTTCTTCCGTGCCAGAGATAGGTATGTTGTTCGGAATGACTGGGGAGGACATAGTAGTCGGTGATTGGCGCAAGGGAGGAGCAGGAGTAGCACTCCGCGTCAAGGATGGCGGTGGGGGAAACTGTTGCGCCGCAACGGAGACCGGGGAAGAGCCTTTTCCACTCAGGTTATACAACTGGGACGGCGATGGCGGCAGCAGTGGTGATGGTGGTGGCGGCGGCGGCGGCGGCGGCAGCGGGAAATAAGATTGGGGCTGTTGAGCTGGTGGAGGAA
>JBBPKJ010000818.1:0-16300 GCA_038089195.1 Brasilioporus rufonigricans | reverse complement strand
ACATGACGAACATGGTACTAACATGGTACTAACACCAAGCGAACACTGTACGGACACTGTACGGACACGACGAACACTGTACGAACACTACGAACATGGTACGAACATGGTACGAACACCCGACGAACACTGTACGAACACTGTACGAACATGACGAACATCACGACGAACACTGTACGAACATGACGAACATGGTACGAACATGGTACGAACACCAAGCGAACACTGTACGGACACTGTACGGACACTGTACGGACACGGCGAACACTGTACGAACACTACGAACATGGTACGAACATGGTACGAACACCCGACGAACACTGTACGAACACTGTACGAACATGACGAACATGGTATGAACACACGGCGACCACGAGACGAACACTGTACGAACACTACGAACATGGTACGAACATGGTACGAACACCCAACGAACACTGTACGAACATGACGAACATGGTACTAACATGGTACTAACACCAGGCGAACACTGTACGGAGACTGTACGGACACGACGAACACTGTACGAACACTACGAACATGGTACGAACATGGTACGAACACCCGACGAACACTGTACGAACACTGTACGACCATGACGAACATGGTACGAACATGGTACGAACACCCAGCGAACACTGTACGGACACTGTACGGACACTGTACGGACACGACGAACACTGTACGAACACTACGAACATGGTACGAACATGGTACGAACACCCGACGAACACTGTACGAACACTGTACGAACATGACGAACATGGTACGAACACACGGCGACCACGAGACGAACACTGTACGAACGCTACGAACATGGTACGAACACCCAACGAACACTGTACGAACACTACGAACATGGTACGAACATGGTACGAACACCCGACGAACACTGTACGAACACTGTACGAACACGACGAACATAGTACGAGCACACAGCGAACACACGGCGAACACTGTATGAATACCGTACGAAACATGGCGAACATGGTACGATAACCCAACGAACGAATACCATAGTAGTAACACACTACGAACACTGCGCGAATACGCCAAGGACACGTTTATACCATTTTACGTGCTACGCGCATTATACGAACACAGTACGAACACGACACGAACACCTTATGAATACACTACGGACACCGTATGATCACACTACGAACTCATTTATATGTGCTACGAGCGTTGTAGGCACACGCTAGGACTAAAACGCTACTAACACACCACAGACACGTTTATCACATTCTATGTGCTATAGGCATTGTACGAATACACCACGAACTCGTTTACAACATTTAACCCTGCTGGAAACACTGTACGAACACAGTACGGACCCTGTATGAACCCATCCACAACGTCTTACTCGATCAGCAGCTGTATCTAGACACGACTACGTACCATTTAAGAATGCACAACGCAACGCATTGTATATGAACCCATTTATCACATTCTTCTTACCTTACTACTAACTAACTACTACTTACCTACTTCCTCCCTTACCTACTTACTAAGAACACTCAGAACACATCGCGGAACCCCTACGAACCTTCCGTGAGCTTATTACGAACAGAGACTGTACCAATCATTACCATGTGAATGATAATAATACGACTCGACGACTATTTACTACTTTACTACTTTATAAGCCGCGTCAAATCTACGACTTCCCCTGGGTCTCTCCACAAACCATTTCTCAGCTTCTTGTAAGCATCGAGCACATTCCAAGCGTCCATTACGGGCCAGAGAATGCGTTGAGCGCATGCATATTCGCTTGCCAGCTCCCTAGCTAATACGTCTTGATTTGAGAGTGTCACATGGTCCGGGTCGGTCAGGATTGATTGTGGTATGCCAAGTATGGAATACATGGCTATAATGCAACGCTTGTGAAATGTTGCTATCCGTGATTTCATTGAGATCATTGTTCAAATACTACTCCTGTGAGGACTTACGACGGACGGTGATCACATGCGGTAGGGCTATAATCATGCGGTAAACCTTTCTCAGAGTGCTTGGATGGTTCGAATTTGTAGCAACCCTTGCATTCCAATTTTGATCGCGGCCAAGGTCGAACATCAACGAAAATTCGGTGAGATGCATCGTATCGTAGGACAGAAAGTGTCCTCCAGACATTACCGTGGGTGCACCGGTGTACACCATGTGGTTCGCACCGGGAGGTTGAATCCTGTATATGATGAGCATTTTACCCACTTTAGTCGCCACTTCATTGCGATGTGTTTAGTGTTGTACTCACAATACCCCTCCCTTCTCGAGCAAAACGGTTCCCACTTTCACGTTGTTCTTGTATGTCTCACATGCAAGCGCCTCGGAATAGTATTCATCCCAAGCCTTGATAACCGCCTTCTGATCGCTTTCATCGACATCATCCAAATCGATGAACGCCCACAGCTTCGCACCAGAGCGGACATACGAGTATGTCAACAGCCCACATGCGTCGTGGTGAGGGTATGTGATGAAACCTGTGTGAGTCATTACATCCCAACCAGTAGTTTTCACAGCGTCCGCGTGCATTAATTGCGGGCCATATAGCTTGGACTGTTCTCCTTTTGTGCTTCCGCGCTTCTCATTGATGTATGACTGACGGATTGTGACGCTAAAGGCGTCGACATCATCCATCACGCCTCTAGAAACATGGTCAGTCATAATTGCATATGCGATGATATCACATCAAGAGCCTTGCCTGACGAAATGTGGAATCTCTGGAACCACATTAGGAAGATCAAGGCAATTCAGACATCGCTTCCGATCGTCAGAAGCCAGGACGAACTCCTCCAGTGTGCCTTGCACTAGTTGATCGTTATACACCCGTTCCTTCAAGGGCTTTGCGAATATCGTAGCACGAACGTGTGCATCTAAATACATCTGAGAGGATACGACATGCTAATCAACAATAAGCTCACCTTGCCACTGTAATATCTCTGAGATAGGAGACCGGTATTGAGACACACCCTCTAATGTGAGCGGAACCTCCAGCTGTGGTTCCCAGCCCTTCACTAATACCGCAGTGCCACTGGAGAGTGCATTTCGAATGACCCTCAAAGTTTCACGTCGTTTCTTTTGGTCATTCTGTATTTCTATCAAGAGCGGGTAATGGACATTTACTTCCAGTGCTTTCGGAGCTACCGCCATGAAAAGCGTGGCTTCCGTGTCCTGTGAGATTCATTTATTCAATGATTGCGCCACAGATGATCGGCTGTTAGACTTAGTTACCTTCGAACAGGTCCAAGGACGGTGTGTCGCAATCCCATGCGCTCTCCAGGACAACCTTCTCTCGCGTCGCCTGGGTGCAGTTTCGCTTGTCATAAGGCGATAGTACGCTACAAAAAACCTCAATTTAATTTAATTTTCTGATGAATGAAACGATACAGCCACCAACCTCGCGACTTCTCATTTCCAGCATCCTTTTCATGTGTTTCATGTTGATTCTTTGGCACGACGATATCCACGTCCATGGTTTGAACTTCAACGTTAACCATCCGTGTAATTTTTGGCAAGCTCTGGACATCATCAACATCCATGAAATCCTCACTCGGAAATTGCGTCGCAGGCCGTAAACCGATGTCTGCATTGTTGCCAGGATCCTCAGTACTGGTAAGCTCGGTGCTGGCGGCGAGAGCGTGCTGCGTCTTTCGATGTTTCGTGTTTGCTTCAGGGATCTTCTGGTCAACCTTCAGTGTCTTTAACCCTGTAGATACCTTCAGAACGTTGCACCGCTCATCAGTATCTGCTAAGGGGGTATCTAAAACCAGTTTCTTCGCCACTTGGGATCTGCGAGTCTGTTTTGACCAGTGGGAACCATCTACCACATGTGACTTCGATGTGTCTCGCGAAGACTGCTTCGCTTGCTTGGGTTGACTTGGCTTTGGGTCTATCCTCTGTCGCTTTTGCTTTGTGGGTGGACTGATGGGTGTGATCGTTTCTCTACGTTTGCGACCAGACTGTGTCGTGGCCTCCTGGGGGTCTTCTCTCGGGGGTGAAAACCCAATATACTTGCAGAAACGTTCGGAAATGAAGCTAATATTCAAGTCCGGCCCAAAACCGTCTATGATTGAAGAGGCTTTATCCACCAGGGCATATGTAAAACCATGATCTGGACAGGGGACCGGAGCGAGCAGCATGCGTCCCATTTTTACCTCGATACACCTTGTTGTTGGATCCCATTCCAGCCATCCACTGGCTTTCTTGTAGATGTAAACTTTTTCGGCAATATCGCGTCGACTGAGGTATAACAAGACGTCCCCCTCGCGGTAGGTCTTGCGAATTGATGTGACATCATCCTTCGTTCGGAAGACTTCGTATGAAAGACCATGTTCAGAACCGGGAATGGCGACAGTGATGAACGTGATTAGCTCAACAGACATGATGGTGCTGGGAGATGTAAATGGCAAAGTATCTGTTCAACTGTCGGATGGTTATGATCAGTGGCAAAGTGAGTGGTGAGTGAGTGAGTGTAGTAAGTGGGTGAGTATAGTAGTAGTAGTAAAGTCCAGACGCCCGATGGACAGGTGGTAATGTGCACAGATGACAATGCAATGCAGTGATGTGTAGCGACGGCAATATATCCAAAACGTGATCATACTGATTACGTCATGGAGTGATGCCTCTACTTGGAAGCTGACACGTGGCCATATGCTCAACGGTACTACTACTACTACTACTATGCTCAGCATACATAATCATCACCATTTTTGCTACTTCTCAGTAGAAATAAAATTAACACATGGAGAGCTGGTTATGAACAATACTATCTGACAAAACTTGCAGTAAGAACCCATACAAACATACAGGTGGTGCTGATATGCCATGATCTATCGTTATGTATTCTTATTGTAGTTGTACTCGTGGGTTTACCAAATAACTATCTACCACGTGTAAACATGACGAATAGTGATATAACACAATATCTTGTCTGATCCAGACATGTCAGTATTCCAGAAATGTCAACATCATCCTTGAATAATGATGTCTTTCCTGCTCCTTTCTCCTTTGCTTTCCACTACCACTACTCTTTTCCTTTTCCTTTTGCCGTCTTCAAACTTTCCCCCCTCTGCTCTGATTTTGTATCCTATCCATTGAAGCACACATTGTCTTGCAAATCTCGATTTCATCCCCCAAACATGCTTTTTTTACCTTCGTTTTGTGCCCATTTGATCTAAGCATCATTTTGTATTGAATTACCATATGTGGTCTTCCCGATCGAAGACCTCTCCGGCCATCTTGGCATTGGATATATCTCATCTTTGGCTACGCATTAGGTCATGCTTAGGTGATGGAATCAGCGATTTGGCATGTGAAGGCAGTGTGTGCATCATATTCCTGGACAAATAATAGGGGACTGTGAGAAAAGGATCTTCCGTTAGAGGGCACATTAGAGATAGCTGGGTCATCCTGCTTGCACCAACACGCATTGCTAGCATGACTGACAACCTGTTCCCTATTGTTGTTCCCTCTCCCCAAGAGATTTTCTGGATTTGTCAGACTAGATACATCCAAGAAAATCCAGAAGGAGACTTCTTTTCCGTAGGTGTGTTGCACACTAAAAAAAAGATCGCAGAGCAGAACATCCGGATTCCTGCATGGTACCATGAACACCTGCTTCGCTTCCTCTGGCGCTTTCAAATATTCATTACGATTCAAACGGACATCAACATCATATCCAATGATGAACTTTCACACACCATAAAGCGGTATATAAGATACATGGACGCCATATTGCAAGGTCTTCTCAAGATGGGACTAAAGAACAAGGGAAGAGACCCATCCATTCGCTCTCGGCTTTTCGACTCTTATCTTGCAGTCGAGTATTATGTTGGCAGGCATGAATATGACATCGGTGATGCATGGAGGCTGCAACACCCCGGTGTCATATTGGAAACAGTTAATGTTGCAAGGCTAGGTAAGCTTGTAAAATTTGGGACATCAGACATGACCAACGAGGGTGTCGATCAGATTGGAAAATGTTTTATGACAGCCAAGACTCTCAAAGTCCTGCATGGACAGGCATTACTTATGCCTGGAATATCTTCAGCATTTCGAAAGATCAGGAATGGACTGAGCTGGCAAATTTGGTTCTTAACTACTTCGATTGTGTATCTGTGAGTAGTAATTCTTCTATCACTGAAAATACTTTGTCGTTATTCCATACAGGATCTCCTAGTAAACAATCACTGCAAGAACAGAATAAGAAGATGGCTGGCTTACAAGCAATCCATTTATTCAGGTATGATATGCTAACAAGGTTATGTTCGATGTAACAGTGATTCTTTGTTGCATCAATCGTATTGTAGCTCCTGTCATGAAATCTCGGATTTCACAAGCAATGGAGGGTCATTGCACCACTCCTTATCAGTCCAGTACATTCATGCACCATGATCTGGAGAGGATCTCTGGTGGTAGGTTACTACTGGGTTCATTAAACCCCGATATTTACTTACTTACTACCACCTACTTTACCTTACAATGTGCCATGATATCATCAGATGAAGTCAAGATAGATATCAAGAACGATCTGAGTAAGTGGCATAGCAATCATTACTACTGCTACTACCATTCCAGCCTAACATCGATCCATATAAAAACAATGAAGGAACCAAATGCAGTGATGATGTGGAAGATACATTGCAACCTGCCTTTATGGATTCTGAAGCTGAAAGTCCATATGCCTCTTCCAGTTCACCAGACAGACCCTCCCCTCCTGACACAGACAGCACTGAAGATAGACCATCATCAAGGGTCTCTTCACACCACTCCGACCTCAAACAACCTCTCACTCCCAAGCGGAATAGATGTGTTGGTGATAGTATGTCATCAGGTCTTGTAACAATCCTGTCATGCACTCATCGCTAACCCTTGGTCTTTCCTTTTCTTCAATGATTTAGACCGCCCAGCTAGGGATGATGGCATCGCTCAGTCTGTGCCATCTTCTTTTGTGTCTGTTGATTATGCCTTACTTCCTTAATTTTAATTGGCACAGGGCTGGCTTTGTGTGTCCATCGAATATTGAAGTTCCACCTCGTGTGAAAACGCCTAGAACTTCAAGGGCATCTGGTATGCTCCTGTATAGCATACCCGATATCGATCTCAATCTACCTATTTCATATTTTTGCAGGTGATCTTCCACAAGGAAATCAACCATCTCAGTTGAAGAAACAAGGAAAAAGGCAGAATCAGAACAAAACCAAGGCATTCAGGATTGTTGCTGATGATAACATGTTTACCATAGAGGCGGTCTCGAACGGAGACCACCTCCATTCCTTTGATTTCGAATCTGTCACTCTCATCATCAAAGATATCCAGCCCCACTCTACAGGAAAAGTTCTGCCAACTAGCACTAGCACTAGCACTTCAATGATCCAGACTGTTGCTGAGACAAGCTCCTCTGTACAACATGGCAATATTCATAGAATAAGACAAAATGAGGAAGTGTGTAAACAAGCACACACTCTTCACTGCTGGATCAAGGATCTTGCAACACTATGCAAAAACAATAGCACAACCCTACATCCGGAAGTCTGTCTATATCTCGCGATGCAGTAATCCAACCACCATACTAACATGTTCTTCTGTATAGGTCACACAGGGCATGAAAACGGTAGCCAAACTCATAGATAGTACAAGTACAACAGAGCTTGCTGCCATAAAACAAGAACTGCAAGGTGTAAGAGTCCTAGCCATAGCAATGAGTCATTCTTTGTATTCTCAATCTATTTCCTTCACTCAGACCGACTTGGACATCATTCTACAAGATATAGCAGAGTACTTTGCTAATCTCCAGCATTTACATATAGAGATCAATGAGGAAACTCGGAATGGATTTGGGGTCCTAGCAGATCATTTGTATTCTTAGGTTAGCAATTTGTACCTTGCATTCATCCAGACATCCAGGAGAGGCCTGATAGGTATCCATATACCTACTACTACTTCATGTCGTCTACTGCCACATGAACAGCAATAAACTTTTACATGAATCCACATTTCTCCATCGATTGGCATGTTGGACAAGAGTAATAATTATCCTTTCCAACTACATCATCATTCTCCACAATGTTGGCACCTTCCAACTCCAACTCTCCAATGGTATTGATATTTATGTTGATGTCTCTAACCAACATCTGTGAGGGTGGCTCCTTCATTTTCCGTGCGTCTTCATAGATTTTCCATGCTATCTGAGAAAGTCGACCATTTCCCACAATACCATGCATCTTTCCCCGTTGCACAGGCTTCCAGAGGACATTAAGAAGCAGATTCTTGAATGGCCATGATTCATTCAACTGTGTCAGTTCCATCACAGACCTTGGAACTGTCTCTCCAGCTTCTGGAACTAGTTGCAGGGCCATTCTTTCAAGGCAAGCAACATCATGCCATTTTTTACAGAAGTTGCAGAATCGCTGAATGGTCCTATCAGGGTTATAAGCTTTCTTGCAAAGTGGACAGGGTGTGAAGCATGTGAAGGGTGGATCCTGCATGAATTATTGCTCGGTTGACTGTAGCAGACAAATAATGAATGATCTCCTCACCATGATCTTATATGATGGTATTTTGCGACTTTTGCTTGATTTTCTAAGCGCCTTCTTCTCTTGCTGAGACAATGGTTCCATAGTCCATCGCCAGTAAAGAGTACCGGGTGTGATATCATTACAAAATGGTGCAGCATCATCATAGCGTATGATGATTTCATCTGCTGTAAATGTTCATTACATCAGATGACAATTCTCCCACACAGGAGTTTCTTACATTCTATACATGCAGCATCAATGATTGCTGTCTCTGTAGACAGGACCACCTCATTGAAGGCCAAGCTAGAATAGAAGCTATGACTCTGTCATCCATCTATTCTTGGGCCATGAGACGTATGTCCTTCTCACACACCTTTCTGCATTCAGATCTTGCTTCCGATGAAACCATTGTATCATTACCCAAATGTTCTTTGGTTGCAGTCCTTGCTGTAAAGACTATAGATGTGAGCAAGGTAACAGTCACTTGTGAAATATGAAAAAAACTCATGTGGACTCTCTAAACATACCTTTTGCTGTTCTACTTCCAATCGAATGTCCTTGATGACTGCCTGCCAACATTCTCCATTGAAGGCTTTGATCACAACCCTAACAACACACCAGCTATATCAGAATGGTTTACCAACAATGGATGGTCATGGACCATGGTCATGGATGACCATCACCACATACAGATTCTCTCGGTGGAATGTATGGGAGTCTACATGGAGAATATAGTCATGAGTAGGTAGTAGTAGTAGTAGTAGTGCATGAATCAGATCATGGGCACCACCACTCTCCTACATACCTTTTGTGATCTGATTTTGGACTAGAAGGCATCTTTATTAGGGTAACAAAATGGATGTTCAAGCGAAGACAGACTATTCAGAATCCTGCTGGTAGGAAATTTGAGAAATTTTTGGAGGGAAGGGATCTGGTCAGCTTTATCATTTGACATTTTCCTGAATGATGGTGGAGTGGTGATGAGGTGAGTGGGGTGGGTGTGATGTTTTTAGATAAGGGGTAACTGATGATAACAGACACATGGACGACTCTGAAATAACCCCGAGCTAACTGCATCGGGATTGTATGCATTGGCTGGCATAATTTAGTCTTCATGAGGTCATCAAGGTGTGGAGTGATAACGATTATATTATATATAACAGGTTTTGATGGTTGTACATGAGAACTGTGAACCCTTTGTCATGGCCGAACGAACATACCAGCCAAAACCATCCATCAACGATATTCTTCACCAACTTCCAAAAATACATATATCACCTGCATCTCTTCCTACCTTGGACAATAATACAGATGATTCAAATGGGATTTATCCAGCAACCGATAACATACCACTGTCCAGGCCAGGATCATTTGATGAATGGATCAAGTATCTCACATCCAAGAAGAAACTGTCATCTAGTGAACCATCAGCATCCACCACTCTGGAACAAATCACCAGAGAATGGAATGATAGAGATTCTCCTCTAAAGTATACTGGATCATCACACTCACATCCTAAAGTCTCCTTTGATGATGTGGTACACCGGCTTTGCAATGATGCCAAAAATCGTCGTAGTTTCAATGAGCGTAGTTGTGATGGTGAGGGTAAGAAAGTGGGACTTGAATAATAATGATTCATTCCTTAATCACAATATTATATACCTATACTGGACCATAGGTCCATCTCATACATCAAGGACAGGATTGAGATCAAAGCGAAAGTATCAACAAGATGATTATAATCTCTCAGACAATGAAAGATCAGGTAGGTTTCAGACTGATGCTAGTTTTCAATTCTGACAACTTCTGTCCATTTATACATAGACATGCTTCCACCACCTTTGAAAAGACAAAGAGGAAGACCACGGAAACACCAAAAACAGACAAAGAGGAACGTGACTTTTCATGATGAGAAGCGACATGGTATGTAGTGCTCCACTGGATGAAGAGACATTTTCTCATGCGCTCTAGTTATGAAACGTGGAAGAGGCAGACCTCCAAAGCACAGGCACCCTCAACATCTTAGTAGTAAAGCTCAGGTCATCTCCAAAAAACATTCCATGGTCTTAGAGGGAGATGGGCCAGCATATGATGGTGATGCACCATTGCCGAAAATGCAAGAATATCCCTGGGAAGAACGGAAATCAGAAGCAAATGTGAACAGTGCTCCCAATCTTCCACCTAGATTGTCGAGACATCAGATCAGTGGTAAGACCAAAACATTTCTGCATGCACGAGAAGCATTCTCAACATGGGTCTGCAGCAATGGCCTTGTCCTCTGGACTTCTATGGCTGGATGCATACACACAGCTTCACACACTTGCTGACAAGGAGTGGCTGGACAGCATCATCTGTGATTTCTATCTTGCCAGTATTTGGCACAACAGTAATGGCACTGCAAAATGTCGTTTTCTCATGATTCATCGGCTACACGCTGATCTACAAATCTCAGAGGAAGAGATTGACTCATACCGGATCACTCATCATGTGTCCTTGGATGAGCCTTGCCTTATGGTGCCTGTCACCTTCATCATCCATGATCCAGGATCTGCACACTATTTCATGGCAGCATTTGATTACACAGAACACACTGCATATGTCTTTGGAAGGAAGATTTCCAACAACAATCCCACTTTTAATGCTGCTTGGCAAGAATGGAAGGGTCCGGATCTATGGCAGATGATGGCACACCTCCATAACTGGGAAGCTGGAGATCCAGACACTGTCTCGATTTTCACAAGAGATTGGACGCAAAATGGTTATGACTGTGGGCCGATTGCCTGTGAACTGGTTCGGAACTGCATGGAGAATGGTTTGGAAGAAACATGGAGAATTGTTTCAAAGTCCATCACACTTCCTCCTCCAATTTCCTGTGGTCACATTCTGCGGCTCAACATGCTTGCTGCCATCCAGAAACAGTGCTTGGGTAGCTTCAGGGATTACATGCACTTTATGATTGAACGGCCTCCAGAGACTCACTGGGTTTATGCAGAGCTGGACGACGGCATCATACAACAAATGCAATCCGGTGGAAATAGAGAAAGGGACAATCGATTACTACGAGCCCTTACCTTGATCAGCAATACCTGTAGGGATTGTCAGGCATCCATTTCCCGGAATTCCGATCATCAAGAAGGTCCCCAAATCGATGCAGAGGAGGAGGGCGAGCAGGAGAATGATGGAAGTGCTTTGAGTAGCGAGGAAGGAAATTCAGACTTTCAAGCACATGGCCCTATGGAGAAGATGAACTTACAGAAGTTAATCAAATGTCACAAAATATTACATGGCACAAGCTTACATCGCACTCATCGTCCTGTTCGTGGTGTAACTCAGCATCATTCCAGGACCAGCATAAACAGGAGAGAGAAGGCTTTCATGGAAGCACATCACCATAGCCAGCAGGAGATATCTGCTGCAACCGGCCTATCACGCAAGAAAGTCAAGGATTGGCGGCTAGGTGCTTTGCAGCGCTTTCCCAGAGTTTCACGACCAATATTACTTGATGCATATCTTGGCCGCCGGTTTCTTCAGCATGACCAAGAATATGATAGCTATGATGATGGCCCCACATTGGAGATGCTTCAGCAACCAGAGGTATACTCCATTCTGACCCACCCTTTTGAACATATGGTTCAAGCTCCTGCCTGGATCATGTGGCGAGATCATGGTTATCGCATCCTTCGAGACTCTTTCCAAATGTTTTACCTGGCTCCACCCATACAAATCATGAGGCATGTCATGACCATTGGAGAAGTGAAATCATCGGGTCAGCTAAGTAATGATGAGCAGGTGAGTTTGTGAGCTGTATTAAAACCTATAAAACTCATGTATGAAGACCACCATCATGGGTGGAGCAGAAATGATAGAGTATGCAGGGGACTCCCCTGGAGTCAACCATATGTGTACCCGAGGACATAACATCTTTGTCCGTGGACGGTTGCCGATGGAAAATCTAGATGAACAGAATATCCGAGTGGACCTTGAGCAAGACAAGATAGACATATCCCATGATAACATCAAGATTTCCATTGACATAGACAGCATCATCTGGACTACAAAGAGGCTTGTATGCAAGAACAGCATTGGAGTATATCTAACTCCTATCTATGGCAACAAGCCTGGCATTGCAAAGCACAACCATGTCTATGTGGATGTCCTGATTCCCCAATCAGAGGAAGACCAGTTGGCCTTTGGTCGACGGACAGAGTGGCTGTCAAAGAAGTTTCCATTGAATTCCATTCCTCATACGATAATTGGCCATCTCTCCTCCTCCACTGGACATGGCCTGAAGGTCTACATCTTCTTTCCTCGCATGATTCATCGTTGTCCTCACACAGGAAGGCGCATGAACATGATGCCAAAGGAAGTCTTGGATCCATTCTGGGAGGAGATCTTCCTTCCTGCCATTGAGCAGCAAGCCGCAGAAGGATGGGAACCATACATGTCATATACCTTGGAGGGTGGAAGATATAAGCAGAGAGGGTCTTCACGGGTCCAGAGAACCCTTCCTCTGTCCAACCAGGCATTCTTGGAAGTTCAGAACAACATGCAAGAGCTGATCAATGGGCAGGCAGATCGATCCATGTATGGCTCATTCTTTTTCGTTGTTGAGGGAAAGGGCATCAAGCTGCTTACCAAGGATGGCCAGGCAGGAGAGTACACATCACCTGAAGTCGCCTTGAAGCATAATCTTTCATGCTTGAACTGGCTTCACATGCTGGATCGCAATAATGGGGAACTTGTTGTGGATGTTGGGATTTCATTTGCTCCAAAATCCAAGGAGCCCGTGGTTGGTCTATGGAGATTGGATGCATTGGAGGAGTCCTATGCTGCAGGAGGGTTCAGCATGGGTTCAATACATCACCACTGCATGCTCTACAACTATGGTGCACTGCAAGCCGAAATGCCAGCGGATCGTGCACTGCAAACTCATGTGGCATTCCGGAACACCTATAATCTTTATTACGAGGCCATCCGACCTAGCAACAACAGGCCCACCTTTGTAAAAGACAGCGATGCATATTGGTTAACTCCAGCATATCAGATGGAGTGCTCAAGCACGATCAAAATGCTTCGTCAAGCCAAGTCAAGAACATATGGGGTCAGAGATGAATACAGAGTAAGCGGTCAAGGTGCACAGGCTCTATTAAAGGACATCATACCTCAAGTAGGCTTGAAACTTTTGCTCTATGATCAGTGATGAAGACAGGTTTTTTTAGGCAAAGCGATATATGGCATCTAATCCAGTCCTTTGGCTCCCATCCAAAGTCTGGTTTGAACTTCTTGCTAGACGAATGGAAGAGATCCAAAGAACACAAATCCAGCTCAGGAAAATCAATCCTCCCAACCTTGGTATCATGACAGGCATTCTAACTCACATGTTACGATGCACATTTTCCACACCAATTATCTATGACCTTCATGTCAGAGAATCATTGGCCCTCTTGGAATATCGCAAGGTAGTGGAGGATGCACAGATGTTTTTCCTACAAGAGCTAGCATTGGAACTACAACCATGCATTGACAGCATTCAAGAGAGCGATGACCTTCGTGTTCTGGCAATAATGGGGCCCAATGCAAAGGCACAACGCAACAAGGCACTGGCTGCCCAGCAGCCATCTATCTTGGATGGGATTGATCAGACAGCCATGTTTCCTATAGGAGCCACCCCAACATGGAGCAAGCTAAAGAAGGCCATAGCAGCAAATCCATCTCTTATGCTGAAGAAGTGGTCAATGCCCCTGGCATTGCACAACCAGTCAATCATGCTGGCTCGCCTGTTCTGCCAATTCACCACCCAAACGTGGCTAATGGTGCACAATGTAGCCTTGAAGGGCATGGAACCCACACCGACCTCTCTAATGGATGCAATGAAATGCTGGACCGTCTGCAGTGTGGACCAGACTCTATTTCACACCTCCTTTCTGGCATGCAACATTGGCATAGAAAATGAGCAAAGAATAGCTCATGGTTGTCGAGGACCCAGGACCATGTCTTTTTCCGATCGCAAGGAGCTATATTTTCCATCTCAGAGAATACCACCAACAGAAGGTTCACAGTGGCTCTCTTTCTGGAACAAAGAGATCGGTTATATTGCTGCATATCATCGACTGCTGGATGAGTGTACAGAAGAAGAGGAGATTTATTTGAATGACACCCTGGAAACAATTTTCTTGCATCTTCAATGTCTTCCTGCAAGCAAGAAGGCGACACAAAAAAGCAAGGGATATGTGTGGAAAATCAAGGAAAGCTCTTTCCAGTTCTATACCAATCCAAAGTTTTACAAGGTAATGGGGTTAGCCAAGGAGTTGTTGATGAATAAAAGCAAGGCACAAGTAGTAGTAAAAAGGATGTCACAAAGGCAACTGAAGCCAAGAAAGGTGTTTGAAGAAGTATTATGGAGATCAAGTGGACTTGGTGGATTTGGAAGCAAGAAGGAGAAGACAGAGCGAAGGATGAGGCATGCACGTCTGCAACGCCTAAGCATGAAGACCAAGAACCGGAGAAAACCACCACAACGATCGACACGAGTTGCTAACACCAATGGAGTCAAATTCCCAATACTGCGAACACTTACTCCAGAACAGAATGACCTATTTGATGTTTCTTTAGCACAAATTATTCAAATGCAAAAAAGAAGTGAGAAGGAAGAGGAAGGAAAAAAAGAGAGGGTGATAGAGGAGGGGGAAGAGGAAGAGATAAAAGAGGTGCAGGAAGAGGAAGAGGAAGAGGAAGAGGAAGAGGAAGAGGAAGAGGATAATTCATGTGAGGATGATAGTGTGGATGATGATCCCATGGATATAGAGATATAATTTGAGACTGCTCATTCACTCACTCACTCACTCACCCAATAATTTTTCCTTAGTCGGGTGGTGATATCAATGTGAAGACTGCGGCATGTAGGAATACCACTACGAACACACCACGAACTCATCGATAGCATTCCATGTGCCACGAACATTGTATGAACACACGACGAGCACACACCGTACAAACACTACGAACATTGTACGAACACCATAAGAACACTTTGAAACCTGTACGAACACACTACCAACACTACCAACACTGGCGAACACAGTACGAACACATCGGCAACACGTCTATAACATTTTATGTGATATGAACGTTGTAAAAACAAACTGCAAACAGACACGAACAGTATACGAACATCACGATCATTATGCGAACACACTACGAACATTATACGAAGACGATTAGAGACAATGTATGAACACATGGCGAACACTGTACGAACACACTACGAACAATCTACGAACACCGTACGAACACGCCCAGAACTCGTTTATAACATTCTACGCGGTACGAACATTCTACAAACAAATCATGAACACCGTACGAACACCGTACGAACACACTACGAAAATCTTAGGAACACGCTAGGAACTCATTTAAAACATTTTATGTGGTATGGAGATTGTACGAACACACTGCGAACACACTGCGAACATGGCGAACATTGTACGAAGACATGACGAACATTTTACGAACACATCACGAATACCTATATGTGTGCGTATAGCGTGTTCGTAGAATGATTGTTGTGGATTGGGGCAGCTTATGTAATCATCATTTGCCTGCTTGTGGACAATGATCGGCGCCTACGTAAGTTCATACAGTTTTACAATCCATGGTATGTCGCTTCGCGGGGTTGAAAAGTATATGGGAGAACCCGACATTCACGTGTCATTCATGATTTGACACCATATAGGATATGATGACGAACCACTGGTCACAACCACCACCATCTACAGACAACATCG
>JBBPKJ010000817.1:0-16342 GCA_038089195.1 Brasilioporus rufonigricans | reverse complement strand
ATGGTTTGGATTCTGGAAGTGGATGGAGGGGGAGGGTAGAGTCTTCCTCAAGGTTGGTTGGGATGGTTACGGGTGGAACAACCTGCTTTCTTACAAATAAAACAGAGGCGATTGCATAAGCAGCACACTTTTTCCACAGGAGATAGATTGAGGGCATCTATGTCCATGGCATTGGGGTCTCTGGTACGGGTAGGAGTGTGGAAGGAGAAGGAACAGTCATCTCCCTTCAGAATGTTGTTGTCCATTTCGAGGTGTTTGGTGAACTTCTTTGCATCTTTGACCCACTTATCGTAGGTATCAGGGAGGGTCGTTTGAGAGAAAATGAGACGACGAAGAGGAGAGTATAGTCCTCTGGAAAACTTCTGGCAAATGGTTTCTTTATCTTCAAGGTGAGCATGGAGAACTGCTGTGGAAAAACCCTGGACGTAGTCCTGGAGTTTATAGTCATCGATGATCCAAGGGTCTTTCTTATTTCGGACCACTTCTTGTCAAAGAGTGTCGAGGGTTTGTCTGGCTGTTCCTTCAACATCATAGGGGATGAAAATGGAACTGAAATCTTCGATTACTTAATCGAAGGTCTTGTCTTCTTTCTTAGTAGTGGGGTCTTGCATCAAGTGGTACCATTTCTCGGCGAAATGGATGCCAGCCCCCCCTCCCATTTTGTTGAGGAGGGTGTAGATTTTCAGGGGGTCCGATGAGAAGATGGTGTTGTTGGCCTCAAAGTGGCCCTTCATGGCACTGATCCACCATGCTGCTTTCTCTGGTTCACCAGAGAAATTGGCTGGGAGGGTGGATTTTAACTCAATTGGCTTTGGGATGGTAGTCATGGTAACTGGGGAAGTTGGGTGGCTTTGAGGAGTGGCTGCAATGGGGGAAAAGATTCCTGGGTTGTGGACAACAGTGGCAGACAATGGTTGGGCATCAGGGAGATCTTCAATCTCAATATCAGAGTCTTCCTCGGCAGGAAGAGGTTCAGCAGATGGGGCAGGGGATCAGCTGGCAAGGAGGGTTCTTAGGGCCCTGGAGGCGTGGACAGAGCGTGGGGTAGGAGTAGGATTGGAGGAGGATCCAGCAATTCTTCTTCTGGGGTTGGGTTGGTTGGCTATGGTGACTTACTTCTCAAGGGAAGAGTTAAAGGGACGAGCTAGTTCTTTTGTAACGTTGAGAGCACTTCTATGCTCAAGGCTTACGATTTCCTGGACTTTGGGAGGTACTCATGAAGAGACACAATGTCCAAAGAGCAGTATTTCAAGAGGATATGGCACAAGGAGCACAGTAGTGCATTAAATAAACATAGAACTAGCTAAGGAACAAGGGCAACTACAGAGCTAGTAGATATAGTACAATTGAAGTGGAGCTAAAGTAGAGTGTAAACAAGGATAAACAAGGACCTGCCTGCGCTTGGACCAGGACAACAAGGGCAAAGGATATTAGCTAAGCGAGAAAGCTGGAATTGAACCAGCAAGACTAAGAGCTTAGCTATAACTATTGATGAAGAGATTGGAACACACAACACTGTAAGAGAAGTGTTGTAGGAGGGGTTAGTCCAAGATAAGGAGTCATCCAAGAGAGTAAGCCATCACGTCATCAGGGAAGAAGACAACAAGGAAAGAGGAGTAAGACTCATGAGGAAAAGGTGTTATGTGAGTGAAGCGGAAGATGATAAGAAAGAGTCCAGAATGGAAGTGGTTTACCGTAACAACCTCCAGATGTTAAGCTTGAGAAGAAAAGAAGGTTAGCAAGTGTTAATGAGATGCTTACCAAGATCAATGCAGATATGTCAGATGTGTTGGGAGAGTCAGGATACCCAAAGGACACTTTGGACAAACCTATGAAGCTTATAAATGCATCAGAACACATTGAAAAACATCTAGAGTACAAGGAGGAAGAAAACCCATCTAGAGGGGTACTGGACAAGCTACATGACCTTGGAGGCAAAGTGGACATGTCAGCAACATTCAAACATGATAGGGATGCCATGAGATGGCTGAAGAAGCTACAGAATGTGTCAAATCACATTAGCAAATGATCAGAGTGAAGGAAGTTGAAGAACTCACCCAGAGAAGCTTAAGATGAAGCAAACAACCCAAATGGCAATCTGCATGCACAGGATGATGTCCACAGCCATCAGAAACATCCTAGAAGAGTCAGCAACAAGCATTGCAACAAAACAGACCCACCAAGCCAACATAAAGTGCCAGGAGTCCATATTGAAATCTAGAAGGCATTAAGACTGGTCAAGCATGATTTGAAGTGCAGGAATGATGCAAATAGTGTTGTATATGATGGAAGACAACAGGTAATGGATGGTGTAACAAGCATTGCATGCCACAACTCAAAACAAGTCAATACATGAATGCTAGCTGATAAGAAGGCAAATCAGCATGAATGGCACAAGCACACAATAGCAGATGCACCTAGGCCATCCACAGCACCCCTACAGCATACAAAATGATGTACCAATAACACAGACCCACCATGTCAACAAGGAAGATTGAAACTGAAATCTAGAAATGTTAGAAGTAGCAGTTACACTCACCCAGCAATCAGATCATGTCAAGACTATATCAGACACATCAGATGCATTGTACAGAATGTACATGGACTATAGAAGATAGGTCAGCATCCAGGGACCATGAAACACAAGGATGGCAGCACCAGCACAGATTGAGGAGGACCACATGCACAGCAGCAAGAGCACTGCAGTAGCCAAGCCACAACTTACCATACCAGGTTGTTAGACTGCAGGATACTTGTAGTCACCAAGTATCCCAAGGTAGCTACTAGTGCGATGTAACTATTAGCTTATGTAAGCTAAGTGCGTAGGTAATCAATATTTCCAACACTCCTCCTCAAGCATAAAAGCCTGGCAAAGTTAATGCTTGCCCAAGATATTACAAAGAGTATGAATACCTGAATAAAATCGTCCATAAACGATGATGTTTTGCATCCGTTTCGTGTCCGTCAAGCGTCTGTGTGCGCGCGGTCGTCCTCGATCGACTTCAGGTGCGTTGCACTCGCGTTTCGTGCTCCCTGGATGCTGAACCGTCCTCTATAGTTCATGTACAATCTGTACAATCGATCCGATTCGCCAGATTCCGCCTCGACGCAGTCCGATCGCTGGGTAAGTCCAGCTGTTGCTTCTAACCCCTCTAGGTCGCGATTTTGATCGTCCTCGGCGACGCGGTGGGTCTGGGTGCTCGGTACATCGTCTGGTATGTTGTAGAGATGGCTTGGGTGGCCTAGGTGCGTCCATCGTACCATGCTTGCGCTTTCTGTACTGACTTGCACCTTCTCTAGCTAGCGTTCGCGTTTTGACTCGTTTCGAGTCGCAGCGTGCGACGCTCGTTATGCTGTCCGTTCCACATCATCTCCCAGCCATTCCATCGCCATTGCCAACGCTTTGGCGCTCACATCGGCCCTGGACGTCTCCCAATCGACCTTGCTCGCCTATATGGCCTCCTGGCCCTGTATCGCGATCTGGTGAGTTCGTTCCATCGCCGTGGTCATTTCTATCGTATCTGAGGCGTTCCTGGTATGTCCTGGAGTCCTTCCATGCGACCGCTTTGCCTCCCAATTCGTCCTGCTCGACTTGAGCTCTCCTAAGTGAGTTTTCCTCCCCCTGGTGCTCCAGGTGTTCGCTAACGCGATTCGACACGTTCTGTATCTTCTTCAGCGGTCCACTGGCGTCCTTATCGCATCTGAATGTCGCTGATGCGTCCGCCTTGTGTCCCGGTTCGCCTTGCTCGATCTGGACCTCTTCTGGTGAGTACCCTCTGTCTGGTCGCTCTAACCGGTCTCTAACGCGTTCTGACACGTTCCACAGGTCCTTCGGTCCCTTCCAGGCGTCCTCTGCGTGTCCTGATACTCCAGACGCGTCCGTTTCGTCTCTGTTAAGCGCCTCGTTGGTGCTCGCTGACCTCTGTCCCTCCCCCTCGACCTCGACGTCTGGGGGTTTTCTCGTGTGGTTTGCAGCGTCTGCGGCGTTGTCTGGTGGCTCCGGCGGTTCAGGCGAGTTGTCTACGGTGTTTTCTGGTTGTTCTGGACACTGACTCGTCCGTCTCGTAGCTAACGACGTCAAGTCGAATCGACATGACTCCCTGCTGGCGCTGTTCGTTGCACCGTTGTCGCCACTTTGTCGACCGTCTCCACCGCCTCCCAAGTCCTTTGGGCACCCCTTGACGTCATCTGTATCACCGTCATTGCCCGCCGACTTGTCCGTTGTGTCCATGCGGTCTAGCGTCTTGCTGACTAGGTCTGGCGCCCGATCTTCGTCATCACCATCCGTACAGCTGCTTGGATGCTTCATTTGGCATTGGGCATTCTCCTGCCCATGCCCAGGTACGTCTCCATGGCCTTCTGGCTCCGTTCGTGGGCCTTCATCGCCATCTGACTCGACTGTTGCGTCCGCGCGATCTACCAGTGTGGTCGACTCGTCTGCACCACTCGTTGGATCTCCATACGCATGGTGGCCCCCTGGATCGTCTACAGCGTCCTTAGGTACGTCCTGGTCGTCTCCGCACGCATCAGGACCCTTTCCGTAGGTGTTTGCCTCGACCATTCGACCTTCAGTGGTCTCGTCTTCGACATTCTCGCCTGGTACGTTTTGGCTGTCTCTGCGTGTGTCCTGACCCATTTCGACTGGCTCGACCTCTGTCTTGGCCCTCGCCTCACCTGCTTCTTCGCTCAGTCCTTCCGGCTGATCAGTGGGCTCTGTGGGTTCGTCTGGATGGCGCTCGTCGTCACCCGGCGCATCTGCAGGGTCTTCTGATGATCTTGACTTCCCTGTCTCACCATCCTCGTTCTTGTCGCCTGGACTTTCTTCGTCCTCGACCTCACTTTTCCCACTTTCGACCTCGTTGCAGGTTCCCGCTGCCTCTCTGTTGCTTGTAGCAACTTCTCGGCCCTCTCCACACAATTTCGATTTTTCGATTCATGTGGCATCTGTATGGCATCCTGGGTCCTCGACTCGTCAACCATCCTGTTGACTTCTTTGGCCTTAACATGGTCCCGGCTTTCTGCCTTCTTGACCCTCTCGTTGGCATCATTGACTCGTTCGCCTGCTCTCAACTTGAGCGGCTCATCCAGTGGGTATTCCAGTGCACCTGCTGGCCTTGTGAGTTCAGCATTCGGGTTTGCAACATCAGCAGCTGCTTTGTCATCCCATTTGCTTGCCATTTTGGGTTCCTGGGGTATGACCGTGATGCAACGGACTTTCATGTCCTCGCCTTCGTCATCCCTACCCCTCCAACCGTTTGGCTTGCTCTTCTGACTCTCCAACTCAGCACATTTGGCTTTCTTGTGCTCCTCACGCTCTTCTCAACACTTCCAGTAGTATTCCACCTCCTCTTGAAGCTTCCTGCAGGCTTCATTGCATAAGGTGACTTCTTCAGGGATGAGTACATCATCATAGAAGTTCAGTTTGCACGTGCAAGAATGATTATGTTGTTGGCCCATTTTCTCGCGTTCAAGTTGGAGTTGAGTTATCTACTTCATTTACTAAGCACAGGTGGGGCTCATAACCTGTTAGACCGCAGGTTGTAGTCACTAAGTAGCTACTAGTGCAATGTAACTATTAGCTTATGTAAGCTAAATGTGTAGGTAATCAATATTTCCAACACAGGTAACCGCTCGAGCGCAGTGTTGCAACCACCCCATGGACACTCGACAGACAACATCATTGTTTATGAATGTTTTCACTCAGGTATTTATATTTTTTATTATTTCCCTCTTTGTTTTAGGCAAGCATTCACCTTGCAAGGGTTTCAGCTTGAATGGGAGTGTTGGAATTTACTGATTACATACGCACTTTAGCTTACATAAGCTAGTAGTTACATCGCACCATCAGTTATCTTAGGATACTTAGTGACTATAAGTATCCTGCAGTCTAACATTTCAATCCTCATTTCTGTAGAACATGAGTGATAGTAACCTTGGTGAGTGACATCATAGGTGGCTAAATGTAAACTACTGAATAGACTTCCATGGGATGAGCAGCACTCACTGGGCGACTCTCACCCACTGATTCAGCTGATACATTCGGTATCAATGTCATCCACAAACATACAGGATCAGGTATGAATACCTTTTACAGCATGGATGATTGAATGAAGGACTGAGACTATCACCCAAGATGACCCCCTTGAGAGGGTTTGGACATCCTTTGGAGAGCAAGGTAAACGTCTAACTGGTCTGGAGGAACGATTCGATGAGGTGATGAAGAAGGTTGACAACATGGCCGAGTCAGTGAAGGAGACCAAAGAAATGGTGAAGGCAACACAAGCAGTACTAAATGCAGTTGACAAAGGGTTGCAGGGTCAATTGAGGCAGAAAGCAGATACTCAGCTCATGCTGGACTTGCAAGAAATGCAACAGACCTCAGACAAGAGGCTGGATGAAGTAGCAACAAAGCTTGATACACTTTCAAACCATCAAACCAGCTTTTTTGATCGCATTCTATCCCTCTTGAAAGGCAAACAGTCTTCTTCATCCCATGAAATACAGACTTGACATTGTTTTATACTACAAGACTTGGCACCACACTCCTGTTTGTATAACCTCTTAGCTTCCCATGAAATGTAACTATGCCATCATTCCAGTGTATTCACAATCCATTCTGAAGTTGTGAGGATGGAGTGGTGGCCTGTATTGTGCAGACACAACAGGCCAGGATAGGAATGGTCTCATGAATTCAGGAAGCTTGATATGCAGCATTGCACAGAGTATAACTACTCTCACACCATCTAGTACCCAATTCTGAACTTATACCTGATTCTGTGAGCATCTCAAGCATATGAACAAAAGCTCATGCTCATGCCAATGTCATCAGTCATCAAAGAATGCCATCGATGAACACGACATCTACATGTTCCACAGATGATTCACTCGAAGGCGAAAAGAGTTGTAACGGAAAAGAGGATTGTGATTGTGATGTCACTTCGACACCAACACTATCTCCCCAGGCAGGTGACCCACGCTGTCCAAGATCATCGATCATCACCAACAGTACGACATATATGCACTCGGCATCAACATCCATCAAGCAGGCCACATACTCTACTTGCCCCTGACACTCTACTGTCTGTTCCTCGCGTCACCAACCCCACAGTGGTCTGTTCATTTTCCTCTTTTTTTGACTTCCTGTGACGAGTGCTTTGGTCTCTATCCTCCAATGAGCACGTGATCAAGGGTTAAAGAACAGATAACACCTACACTGGTTTCTCCCCCACTGTTTCGGTTGTACATCTAAGAGCGCAGCATACTGGGGATCGCAAGCATTCTGTAAATGCATAGAAATAAGCAGACACTGAACATGGATAAACATGATGAACCTTGATATCAACAAAATACTTGAAGAGGTCCGTCTGACCTAACATATATGAGTGGCACTTTACAGCGTCGGCATCGGGCATTCTCCTGCCCATGTCCAGGTACGTCTTCGTCAACTACTGGCTCCGTTTGGGTGCCCTCGACGCTATCTGGCTCAATTGTCACATCACACTGCCCGTCAGCTCTGCGTGGGAGTGGTGGCCCCCTGGGTCATCTATCTGGTACATTCTGAGCATCTCCACTCGCGTCCAGATCCGTCTTGTAGTCATTCACCTTGACAGTTCGACCTTCAATGATCTCATCGTGGTGTGCTGCCGAACTATTTGCATGGGGTATTGGATGCTCATGTGCCCTCCTGGGGCCTCTAACATGGCATCTGAGCTGTCCACAACACCCAGCGACGCCATCATCACTCTCTTTGATCACCTGTCTATAGGTCAGTACATACACCTCACATATGCCACCCAGCATGACGCTCACCGTTTCCAGCCCCTTGTCCTTGGCAATTCCACCTCCTCCCCATCATCTAGGAATTTGAACGACATTTTGAGCTGCTCGAGCCGCCAATATCCACCAGCCTGTCTGCATATTTCTTACTGAACGCCGCACTGAACCTGGAGAGGGCATTGCGGAAGACATCTCGGATCGGTTGGTGCTATAACACAGAAGTAGATAAGGACGGAATGTCAGAGGTAGACAGAAACATGACGAGAGGACCGTACCATAAAGACGTTGCTCACTAACAACTTGGGCATTCAAATCTTGTTGTTATTGACCATCTCTGGGAGATACAACCATCCCAAGACTTGAGAGAGCATCTTCTTGTCCTCTTCTTTTTTGTCAGAAACCATCGTGACGTTGACAACGAGACCAACGCACTCTGCATGTCGTCCTTGAACAACATCTTGAGGACGTCCTCTGCTAAATCGATGTGTACCTTGTCGTCGATCGTCTGTCCCTGCACCTTGCTATGATATGTGATGTCATCGGTCATTGTTGGTGCATATGCTCCATGTCACGACAACACTCACATGACCTTTTGCAGATCTGTCTGATCGACAAACATGCTCATAATCCAGGCAGACAACACCACTTCTTGATCATCGTCTCACTGACGCGTCACTTCTGCTAGCTGTTTGAATATCAGCACCCAAAGCTGTCAGAATCAACACGAAAAAAAAGGGAGCAGGCTTGTCGCACCTGACACATTCTGTGCTGATTCATACTTGACAAATAATAGTACATGGAGAAGACACTGTCTTGGCTCTTGGTTTTCAGCAGTATCGGGTGACAGATGGGCAACCATGAGACTCTTGAGGACCTGTCATGCACAGCGAGTACCCATGGTGGATCTGTCGTGCAGTTTTTCTCAAGCAGACAAGGCAACATGTCGTAGGAACAGGTGAGGATGGCGTCGAGGGGATGTGTTGTGAGGGGCATGTTGTAGCACAACGCACTTGGTTGTTGGGGGTGAGAGACATGGATGGCGGGGAGATGAGGGAGACATACGTGGCAGGATCACAAGTGAGGGCGTCGAGATGGCGGTCTGCTTGTTGTCTTGGATGTCAGAAAGGTCTTCTGATCCGCACAGTTTGGAGAGTGCAACGGCTTTTGTCGTGGATGAGAGCCACTCGGAGGATGTGGTGGACACGTTACGACGTTGCAAGCAGCGCGAAACAGGCCACTCTATCTGGCCAAGGTGTGTGAGTGGCACTGTACAAACGTGGGGTGTGGTGCACAAAAACGCATCAATGATAGACCTGGCATGCGCATAGATAGGTCGTGGACTCTTTGGAGAGGGTGCATCATGTCCTGTATGAGGTGACGGTGGGGACGGTACAGCCACGGACGGTGGAGATGGTACAGCCATATCGGGACGTGGGAACATGGGGATGTGGGAACATCGCCCTTACTGACTCGCCTGATTGCCAGCTAGCGTCCTTGTTTCGAGTCGTCACGTGCGACGCTCGTTACGCCATCATTTCTCCCTCCCTCCACCTAGTTGCTGTTGGCACGTCCAATGGCCATCGACGGTTCTCGACTTTCTGGCACTCAATTGTCACCGCAGTCGTTCCTTTTGCGTTCCATACTTTCTAAGCAGTCGTGTTGCAGCAGATTCGCATATGGCTCGCATCGAACTTGTCCTGGTGAGATCCCCTCATCCGATCACTCCGATCCTTCTATGATACGTTCGGACATGTTCTCAGGTATTCTCCTGGCGCATATCCCATGTCCTGGCGCTGCCAATGCATACGTTTTGGTTCTGATGCGTTCGCTTTTGCACCTCGCACCCCTTCTCTCTCCTTCAAGCTCAATGCTTTGGAACCACTGCACTGTGTTCATGGTGTTGTCTGGCGGCTTGTGTAGATCATGTGAGTCGTTTGCGATGTTTTCGTTCATTCCTGGCACTGACAGGTTTACTTTGTGGCCAATGACTTCAGAGTGAATCGACGTAACTCACCAACTGTTTGTTGCGCCTTTGTCACTGGTGCTGCTACCTTGTCTACTGTCGTCACCACCTCTCTGTCATCATTGACCTCTGCTGTTACCGTCCGGCGAACGCTTGGCACCTCCGCGTGGTCTCACCCCTCACTGAATGCAGTCATCTGGTGATCTACATACTCCCACTATGTCTTCGTTGCCTCCCAGCTTTGTTCCTTGCTTTGCATCACTCCATGACTCGACTGTCGCGTCTATGAGACCCATGATGTGCTCACCTTGTTCGCACTATTCGTCGGCTCTGTGGTGGTGTGATCATCCACAACGTCTAGTGCGTCTCCGCTCACTTCATCCATCCACTGACCCATCTCGTAGGTGACCCTCTTGGTCGCATGAGCTTCGCTCGTTGCCGTGTTCATTTCGGGAGCCTTTGTGTTCGCCGTCCGACCCGTGTTGTTGGTCTCACTCATGTAAAAGAGACAAGTTCAATCGGTGTGTTACTAGCATCACATGCGATTCACAAATGTCTGCGTAACGTAACAAGAACATGAGTAGTGTATGGATCAATAGTCCAAGGTAGACATTGTACAAGAAGAATGTTGTAGGTAAAGAAAACAATGTACCGTGCCCAATTCTTCCAACACTCCTTGTAAGTCGATGCGCCAGGATTCATCGACTTAAGAGGCTCCACCTGAAGTGATCCGCCATCAAGTACACAAGCGGGGAAAGTCTCGGGAACGTCATTGAGAGCATTGGCACGTCGTGGGTCGATAAAGTTGCAAACCTGCACTGTGGTCATACCAGTCTTCGTTGGTTGAGCTGTGTTGGCTCTACCCCTTGTCGCAAGCACAAGACATTTGAAGACATCCAATCGGTGATGGGTGGGAAGGACATGGACATAGTGTTGGGAATCACGTCGGCGATACGGTCCAGGTACCTGTCCGCAAGTTAACGAGGAGTACAAACGAACGCGAGAACGCTTACAATTGCGAGGCACAGTATGCAGCTTGACCGGCATTGCCAAATATGAAACCAATGGTCGAGAACAACAAGATAAAGTCAATCGAGGCAGGCTCGATGCAGCCGAGAAGAGTGTCGAGAACAGCGACCGTTGACTGGTAAACACCATCGAATGATTGTTGAGTCAGGTTGGTAAACTTGGCATCGCGAAGGACTATGGTCATGACGAAGATGCTGCCAATTGGACCCACCTCCTTAGCTCGTGCGACGACTGCCAGTCTTCACCTTGTCGATTGCATCGGCTACGATCACCTCAATTTGCACCCCTGCATTATGCATACTGAGAAAGTACGTATTGTCGGTTTTGGTGAGACTTTTCGGTCCACGACGACTGGTCAGGAAGATATGGCGAGCATCACAGTGCACCATCCATTCAGTAATGCGTACACCAAGTTCACTGCAGCCTCCGACAAGGATATAGGACTTGCAAAGACCAAAGAGTTGACCAGCAGGGTCGACCTTGGCAGTGCGGCTAGCTTCGGGAACAATAACCAAAGAGTCTATGTCGTCGGAAGCTAATGTCTTGTATGCAGGCATTGCGACAGTGCGCGAGCGAACGGAGAAGGGCTCTGAAGCGTGGCTTGAGAGCACGGCTGAAATTGCGGGAACGAGGAATGCAGGTGATGCAGAAGCGAAGCGGTTGATGTCTAGGACGTATGAAGATGCAACACCAGACGGGATCTCGTCGGACTGGACGTGGATGTAGGACCCGAATATTGAGAGATGGTCGGACCCACAAGTGTACACCTCTTTCCCCGCCCCGTTGAATATAACGTCACATTGGGATAGAGCACCAGACCTGATCCAGTCCGCGGCGGCGAGAGAGACATCATCGATAAGAACGATGTTGGATACGAGAACACCGAAACGACTCGAAAGTTTGGATGCCTCTCCCTTTCTGTTGACAGTGGAAAATACCTTCGCGCTGAAACGTTTTGCAACCTGAATTGCAGCCGAGCCAGCGACTGCAACACACAGGGTAAGTCAAGGTCAGGTTGAACAAAGTTCCAAGTTTACCTGAAGCACCATTGCGGACAAGCACCGTCGAAGCAGCAGAAATGGAAGCACAGGAAACGAGACCGATCCATGCCGGAAGGAATGCGACAGGTAAAGCTGCTGCAGCCGCAGTGCTAATACCTTTGGGTAACACGACAATGGTATCCTGAGGGACGACGAGGACATCTGCAGGGCTCTGACGAGTGATTTCGACAACCTAAGCGCTCCAATGTAAGAACAGATACACAACGTTGCGAAAAAAAAAAAGGTGTACCTCTGCACCAATCTCCACATGTGCAACCGAGGCCCAGTGGGATTTGACCAGTCCAACGAATGTTAAAGCAGATGTCGAAGATGAACTGGCCTCGATGCCCAATGCTTTGACTTCAATCTCCATATCTGAAGCCTTGAGGGCAGGAGGGAAGCAAGCGGCTAAGGAACCAGATGCCAGAAGCAGGAATGGACACTTGCTTGACATCTGTGCCATCCTGGACCAGTGGGCGAACGAAAACGTCGCCATTTTTGCTGATCTTCATATGCTGCTCAAGTACAAGGGAGTTCTTGCAAAGATCGTGCACGATCTTATCGCGCGCAGCTTCGTCCAGAGTGGTCTTCAGAGAGGAGAGAAAATGCTTGGTACTCGGGAGATTCTGCAATGACACAAGATGAAACGCGCCAAGCGCACCAATACCGGCTGCGTCGTCGTTTCCGGTGATCCATAGTTCAGCTTCTGAAGAGATGTTCTTAGCAATTTCGACGAGATCTCCTTCCTGGCCATGTTCAAAAGGTTGGACGATGATGGTCTTGAACGGACCCGCAGGGACACACAGTGTAGGCTTTGTGATCTTCCCATATAGAATTGCCTTCCAGTTGACGAAATCGGCGACCTGGACGACGGATCCGGAGATGCCAGAAAATCTCCTCGCCAATGTAGCCAATGTGAATGGCTATCCTCTACTTCCACACCAGAAATCTATGTCGAGTAATGAGAGCTCGGACGACTGATTGAACTACAGGACGAGCTTACTAGTCAGCGAGAGAAGAACAATGCCGTCCTTTCCGACGACATTCGTGATCGAAGAAATGTCAATTCGGACTGCGGCGAGATCGACACGTTGCACGACAGCACCGAGGCTGAAAGGATTGTTTAAAATACCATCAACAAATCGACAGGAACTCGTTACCTGGTGACAAGAGTGTTCGCTGCGTCCTCGCCGAGGATTCAGGATTCGAGAGTTAAGGACCTTGCATGAGAGTAGTGGAGGGCGCCTGTCTTTGCGTCCGCATCGGATGGAGTACCAGAGACAAAAAATATTCGACAACAATGCCAAGATCGCTGAGAAGAGCCTCGAGACTTGGGTCGAGGTCAACGGCGATATGCAAAGTCTCCGCTACATCAGCAACGCGGATCGTCTTGCGGCCTGCAGCGGCCGCATCGCGTGCAATGGAGTAGAATATAGAACGAAGAGATGCCTGTGATGGGAGCGACTTGAGAGACGAAGGGAAGGATTTAGATCTCCAGACGGTGGTCAGATGCTGTTGTCTGTGATGGGAACAGGTTCGGCGTCTGGGGCGCGAGCAATTTCGAAACCCTGATAGTGAAAAGCACTTTACCCTCCGAGTTGGCAATTATGTAGTCCGACTTGAAAAGACCACCGGGCGCCCACGTCGTACCTGTGAGCAAGTCCAGATACCCTTCTTAATCTCGGAGTCAGGGTCAGGCGCATCGCAGGAGTCCCAGCGACGAAGAGCATCCATCTTGACCGGAAGGAAAACCCCGTCGAAGTCGAATTGTTTGGTTTCCATGTGGATGAACATTGCGAGACCGCATTGCGTAATACTGTCTAGGATACGACGTAGCCTTTACCGAAAACGTCTGGGGTGCCTTCTGGGACTTCGAGGTAAGTCAGGTACGCCTTACCTCTCTAGCTGGCTTCATCATTGATCTCGTGTACGACCTTGAGATAATTTCTCAGGTGATCTTGGTAACAATACGCTGAAGGAATGACCTCGAAAAATTCGTCCCCGGTGACGGAGCCTTGAGAATGAGCAAGCCTGGTCTGGAGGTTGAAGGTGCAGGGAGCCTGCTCGTCATAGGCAGGGTTGAGTCAAGAGAAAGAGCCACTGGCATAGACGGAATCGAGGATAATGACGCTGTTGTCGTGATTAGGGGTGGTGCCGCCCTGAACCCCCACTTATCACCATTGATTATACAGCCGGCATGCCCTGGGAGCAAACCGGCGCCGTTGAGGATGAGCGATGTTGTTGACAACCATCACGCCATTCTCCAAGATACTTTCCATGTAACTAAGCCAGAATGTTAAGCATTAATCACCTAAAAACAGAGAAGGGAGCTAACTCACCCGGAAGCAGGGAAAAGTACTGCATTGAATATGATGTGACCGGTCGAGTCAGGGTGAGTCTTGACATTATATAACCCTTGTAAAGTGATGATCACATGAATAGCTTTCAAATGGAATAGATAATGAACAATGTGAACATATTTATATAGAGGAGTAGACAACATATCATATGAAATGTAACCTAACACCAATTGTTATGCTTGACCCAGGTAGGAGCAAGCATAGTCCTGTTTGGTGAGGTTCAGTCTTGTAGACTGACAGAGGTCCTCCCTATTGGGACTAGGTTCAGTGTGGAGACTGACAAGGGTTCCTTCTATTGGAGTGAGGAGCTTCTTGGAGAAGCAACAAGGGTTCAAGGCAAGGCTCAGCTGGGGCCTTGACTAGAGTCTGCTTACAGTGGGACTAGGACTTGTGACAGGGGATGAGATTGCAGAAACTGGATGATAGTACAGGAAGAACAAGAGTGGGGAAAATACATGCAAATCACTGGGTTTATATACTACTAGGTGTGCTTTAGGGAAAGCATAGGAAAGATAACTAGTAAGTGATCAAAACACAAGAAGAGTAAGCATAAATGAGTAATCAGCAAGAAAATAAACTGTTGTTCAGGTAAATTGAACTTGGAAGTTGAAAAAGTGTAGAGAAAAGTGTAGACAAGGAAGGAAGTAAGTAGCTGTGATGAAGAAATATAACATTACCCCCCAATTATTCCTGAGACTGTGATGAGGGTTTTAAAAGTCCAGGTTGTAATGTCTAGGGGAGCTGGTGACATTGGCATACCAAACTTCATTCATTTGTTCTTCATGTTTGATGGAGGGATGTTAAGACCAGATCCTCTGGTCCAAGTCTAACTGGAGTTTAGAGGATGATCAGCAGAGTTGAGGGATTGGGTGATGAAGGTGGATGTGATGTCCAGAGTGGAGATGTCAGAGTGGAGGGGGACACAGTGAGGACATCAGTATAGGACTTATATGTTGTACCCTTAAGCAGGTCCATGTCCTCATATTTCAGAGTAGAGTTCTAACAGGAGATGAAAGGGAAGTCAGGTGAGGATGAGAGGACTATCTTAGTCAATATTAGTGCTGAGGTATAGCATACAGGAGATGTCCTTAAGTATGATTGGAGTAAGATATAGAGAATGGAAGTAGAACAAGGACATGAAGTAAATACAGGGACAAGATAAGCAATGTGGCAGAGGGGTAGGGAACTGTCAAGTAAGCTACTGAGGAATGGATAAGGGTCAGAGAACAAGAATGTACATATGCAAATAAAGGTCTGAGCACTGCCAGAGTAGATCTGAGTGGAGGACAAGCTCCAGAATGGAGCTCCAAGGGGTGATGTGGATAATGAACAGAGGTTGTGGGGTGGGTAGAGATGGCCAGAGGAGGCATAACAGAGGTTGGAATGATGGATGTAAAAAGGGAGCAGAAGAGGCAGGTCCAGGAGCAACTGGACATGGGGGTGGAATTCTAGTAGCTTGTTGAGGAGGCCATCCTCCAGTGGTGATACATGTAGACCTGGAGGATCTGGAAGCACCAGAAGAATTACAGACAGAAGAAGAGATGGTTGGAGATTGATAGAGGAGAGGATGGCATAGACCACAGGCACTTTGGTTATGCCCAGGAGTGAAGTGTAAACAGATTTGGCATTGGTATCATTCACAGTTGTGATAGAAATGAGCACAAAGGTGGAGCATATGGCTATTGAGGGATAGCAATATTCAGTTGTGTGCAGTAGAACAGACTATATTGGATATTTACCTATTGAGGGACAGCTAACTATATATGGTCAGCTTGAGTAGATAATAACTATGGTATGAAAAGCTCACCTTAGTCATGTGCAGTACAACAAACCAAGATGAATGGTATAAACTATATATGAAAAGTTGCTACTGGGTTCAGCAAGGGATAAAGGTATACAATATAGGTGAATAGATAGTCTATATACTAGTAGGTACATGGGCAATGTGGCACATTGGCCTGTGCAGGGCACTGATGATCAACTGAGTGTTACAGTCATTCACCTTCATTCCAGTCTCTTTTGTATTATCTTCTGGTATGATTACTCATTTCTGATTGCCTTCTCCTCTTTCTTCTACTTTCTTGTCTCCTTCTATCCTGATGACATTATGGTCTATTCCTTTGACTAATTATCTCTTTGGACAACTCCTCCTACAATGATTCTCTCATAATGTT
>JBBPKJ010000816.1:0-16356 GCA_038089195.1 Brasilioporus rufonigricans | reverse complement strand
GTGAAGGCAACTTGTTTGTCATCATTGTTATAGATTGTGGTGTTTACATGAAGGTAGAATATGATGAGTAGTGATATTGCTTCAATTAGGTCAGAATGGCAATGACGAAGGGTGGGGCAAGTAGAAACAAGGTCTGTGGAGATGCTGGGAGTGTGGTTCTATCAAACATTTAGCTGCCTGGCACAATAAGAATGACAATGAAAAAAAAGAAACTTATTGTGAATGTTGTGAACATCTCTAGAGAAGATTCTGACTCTGAGGATGGAGTATTTGGAGTTTGGGATGAATTGAGCGATGATGAATGGATTCTGGGCATACTACCTACCAAGTCAAATGACAAGGATGAAAAGGAGACCATGGATTGGTTTTTGGTTGCTGATGAAGACATACTTGATGTTTCTTGGAACTTGAAGGAGTCTGGAGCACTGGAAGTCAAGGATAAAGCATCTGTTGACTGCATTGACCCTGCTGAGGAACCAGAGGATGCTGCCATGAAGGCAGCTGGTGCTAGAAACAAAATTGTGAGTGGGCTGAGTGAAGTCAATGACAGTGACTACAGCAGCAAAGCAATCGTGCACATGCAAGAAGCCCTGGATGGGCAGTCAGTTGAAACTGGCAAAGACCACATACAAGAAGAACCCCAGAGCATGCCACTTGAGTGGGAGGATTGGATAACAAGCGGCAGAAGTGATGAGCTTGCTGCACACAAACCCAACAATGTATCACAAGTGCCTGAGGGCCTGGATTCAAACAAGTCAACTGTGCTGGCAGACCACACAAATGCAATAGTTGAGTTGAATAGCAGTGAAGACCTACAAATGGAGTCAGTAGCTAATGAAAACATACCTGGGCATGGGCAGGAGAATGCCCAATGCCAAATGAAGCCCCCAGATGGTGGTATGGACCATGACAATGAAGACTGGACACCCAACCTAGTCAGCAAAGTGCCAGATCTTGCAGACGCAATGAATAAGTCAGCAGGCAACAATGGTGATGTGGATGATATTGGAGGATGTCGAGAGGACCAGGCAGGTGCCAGAGACTATAGATGAGGTGGCAACAACCATGCAACAAACAGTGCCAGCAGTGACCCACAGTGAGTCATGCTGACATTGTTAGCTATGGAACAGATGAGTCAGCATCTAGACTGAGCCAAAAACACTACAGACAACTTCCCTGCTTACCTGAACAGCTAGAACTGCCAGATGAAGTCACAAATTGTACCAAGAAATCCCCAGATGTTGAGCTCAAGAGGGGAAAGAATAGGTCAGCAACTGCCAAAAAGAGATTTACTAGCATTGAACCACATGTGTCTGGAGCATCAAGACATGTAGAGGATCCAAGGAACATGCCAAGGGATCTGCAGAACACATCAGAATGTGTTGTGAAACAGTTAGAACAACCAAAGACAGGGAACTCACCAGAAGTAGTCCAAGCCAAGTTGGGCAATCTGGGAGGCAAAGCGGACATGTTAGCGATGTCCAGATATGATATTGATGCCAGGGAACGGCCAAAAAAGCTGTCAACAACGTCAGAATGCGACTGCAGATGGTTAGAGTGCCAAAAGGAGGAAGACTTACCTGGAGAAGCTCAAGATGAGCTAGACAACCATAGCAGCAATCCACATGTGCTAGACGATGAAAATAGTGGCCAAGTAACCCCTAGAAGTGTCAGCAACCATCACATTGATGAAATGGATCCACCAAATCAAGATAGAGGGCCAGGAGGCCATAGAAGTGATCAAGATCAACCTGGGAAAATTCAGGGCAAATGAGAGCACCAAAGCATTGACAAAGGTGACGGAATAGCTGGAGGATGACATGGGATGGATGGTATAACAAGCATCATACACTGCAACTTGAAATGAGTTGAAACTAGGATGCTAACTGGTAATAGATCAGATCAGTACAAATGGGACAAGCGCACAACCAGGAATGTACCTAGGCCATCTAAGCCACCAGATTATCATCCAAGACAACTTATTGAACACATTAGCCCACCACAGATCAAAGTCCTCACCACTGAGCCCAGACTGTGCACAGCTTGAGAGGGAGTGTTGGAATAGCAAGCACATGTGCAGCCACAGCCACAACTGGCCTGAGTGATCACTGGTGCATGCATGAGCCAATGTGCTACATTCCCTGCATATCACACACCATATGGACATTTTCATTCTATCTACTGCATACTTACTGTTCATTGTATACCTGTGTTTTGCATACTCAGAGCTTATAGAGCCCCTGATATTTCCTTTTAGGCTAGTACATTTTCTCTTTCATATATAAGTAGTACTGTTTTGACTCAGAACACCTCAGTCTGTTGTACCACACATGACTGAGGTGAGCCATTCATATCTTAGTGGTCTTGTTAGGTAAAGCAATTTAGTCTGTTGTACTGCATACAATTGAGTGTTCTCATTAGTCGTGCGCCACTGTTTGATCTAGTGCCTATTTTCTATCAGATCTTTCCATGGTCATCTCTGTTGTATTACCACTAAGGCTTCCAGGCCTTGTTTTCTCCTTGCTTCTTTCATTTCTGCTTCTTCTTAACCCCTGTTGCTTCCCCTTCTGATCTTCTTGTGGCTCTCTGCTTCCTTGTTTCTTCCACTCCTGATCCTTCTTATCTTCCTTCTGATTTTTTCACAGCTCTCCACTTCTGTGCTTCTTCTATTCCTGATTCTTCTTATCTTTTACTCATGTTTGCTTTCTAACCTACCCTAGACTGATCTATCCATCTTCCTAGATAGTATATATAGTTACATTTCCTGTACTCATGGTCTTCATCTTATATCTCCCAGATCATCTCCTGGACCACCTCCTGGGTTCACACCCCATAGCATAGTCTTAGACAATAGATCTAGTCCCTCCATTTCCTCCAGAAGTCCCCATCCCCCTTGACAGATTATTGTTGAGGGTCTGGCAAGAATCAGAGAACTGTCTTAGTCAATATTAGTGCTAAGGGATATGATATAGGAGTGTTCTTAAATATGAGTGGAGCATGGTATGGAGGATGGAACATGAACATGAACATGAAATAACAGGTAAGTGAAAGTGTTGGAAGTGTTAATTAGTCTAGCAAGGAATGATAAAAGATCAAAATACAAGGGTATACAAAAATACAGGTAAGGATCCAAGTGCTACCAAGATAGGTCCAAGTAGAGGACAACCTCTGGAATGGAACTGCAAGGGATGAGGGTGATGATAGACAGAGGATGTGAAGGTAGGCAGGGATGGCCAGAGGAGACATAATGGAGGTTGGAGGAATGAATGTGACATTCACCCAATTCAAGTAACATCACTATTGGCATTGAAATGTTCTCATAATCTGATTTCAGTAGTATTCCATTGGATTTGAGTAGTTCTGACTTGATTCCATCAATATCACTACTGGCATTAAACTATTCTCATGATTTGATTTCAATGGCATTCTACTTGATTTGAGTAGTGCTGATCTAATTCAAGTAATATCACTACTGTTATTTGACTGTTCTAGTGGTCTAGTTTCACTAGCAGTCCATTTAATTTGAGTAGTTCTGACCTGATTCATATATCAGTATTGGCATTGAACCATTTACTTGCATTCCACTTGATTTGAGTAGTGCTGACCTTGTGTAAGCAACATTACTATCCATAATGTTCTACTTTCATGTAAACATCAGCTATGACAATGATAACAAACAAGTTGCCTTTACCCTTTCTTCAATGATTAAAAAAATCACCCTCATCTAGGCAAATACCTTTAGAAAAGCCACCAAAAGCATAACCATGCCTATGTTGACATTCCCATCCTCCAGTCTGAAAAGGACCAGTTGGTACTTGGATCATGCACTAAATTGTTGTTGAAAAGGTTTCTACTCTCTGTTATATCTTATACCACCATCAGCAAGCTTTCCTCATCTATTGTGCATAGCTTAAAGGTATACATCCTTTTTCCCTGCATGATTTACCATTGTTTACAAACTGGAAAACAGATGAACATAATGCCTCAGGAGATGCTAGACTTCTTTTGGAAGGAAATCTTCTTTCAAGCAATACAAGAGCAAGTAACAGAGGAATGAAAATCCTACATATCACATATGTTGGAGAGCAGCCAATATAAGCAGCAATGGGCTCTTGGAAGTAATAGGATGCTTTTCTTGTCTAACTAGAATCAAATCAACACCTCTCAAATCAAGTGGAATACCAGTGAAATCAGATCATGAGAACAGTTCAATGCCAATTGTCATGTTACTTGGATGCAGTGAGCACTACTCAAATCCAATGGAATGCTAGTGAAATCAGATTATGAGAACATTTCAATGCCAGCAGTGATGTTGCTGGAATCAGATTACACTACTCACATCAAGTGGAATGCAAGTGAAATCAGATCATTGGTGGTAAAAATAGTTCAATGCCAATAGTAATGTCACTTATATGAGGCCAGCACTACTCAAACCAAGTTGAAATCAGATCATGAGAATAATTCAATGTGAATAGTGATGTTACTTGAATCAGGTCAGCATTGTCATATCCATCTCTCCAATCATTATCACATCTCCTCTGATCATCTTTGCCCATCTCCATTCATTTATTGTGCAATGTGAGCTAATCTTCCAAGCAAATCCAAAGTTCTACAAGAAGGACCAGTCAAAGGTAATGTTTGTTCAATCCTATCTCAAGGGCATCACCTTGGAATACTTCAAACCAGACCTCCTCAAAGATGAGCCTCTGCAATTCTGTCTACTCTGAATGGACAATTGGAGGGCCTTTCTCTCCAAACTTCAATTCAATTTCAGCTCCTATGACCCTATCACTGATACAGAAGCTCAACTCAAGCAGCTGCAGATATAAAACAATCATGCCTCCTCTTGCCATCTCCAGCCATCCCTGCACTCCTCTGTTCATTATCCACGTCACCTCTCAGAGTGTTCCAGAGCTCATTCTCTGCTTGGACCTATGTTGGCAGCACTTGGACCTTTATCTGTATTTGTATATCCTTGTACTTTAACCCTTCATCATTTCTTGCTACACTCCTTGACACTTCCAACCCTTACACTTACCAGTTACTTCATGTTCTTGTTCTCTTTCCATCCTCCATACCTTGCTCTGACTGTACTTAAAGACATCTCCTATATGCTACTTCTTAGCACTAATATCAACCTAGACATGCTCCTGTTCTTGTCCAACCCTCTCTTCCTTATCTCCATCCAACTAAGACAGCCTCCTGTGCTTGTTCAACTCTCTCTTGTTCTCTCCCCCTCTCCCTATCAGAACTCCACTTTACAATACAAGGACATTGATCTGCTTAAGGGTGCAATACATAAGTCCTGTGGTGATGTCCTCACTACATTTCTCTTTGCTCCAACATCTCTGCTCTGGACATCACATCCAATATCCATCACCTAACCCTCAACTTCACTATTCATCCTCTGATCTCCAGTCAGACTTGAACCAGAGAATCTGGTCTTAACATGCTCTAGCCTTTGCACTCACTTGCCATCTTGAAGGCTCTTTGCAATTTAGCATGTGTGTCATATCCATGCATTCTATCCATTCTCTGACCCCCTAATCTCTCCTCCAACCATCTCCAACCATCTCTGATCATCTCCACCCCTTAGTCCTCCTCCTCATGCCTGGAGTTCCATATCTTCAATCAGACCAATGCTGGGACACTTGGAAGTGCCTGGACCCTCATCCATTTTAGTACCTTCTTGTATTCTGACCCTTCTACTTGTTACCTCATGTCCTTGTTCTACTTCTGCTACTCTGTACCTTACTCCATTCATATTTAAGGATATCTCCTATATCTGTTCCTGTAGCTCAAATATTGACTTTGACATGCTCCTATCCCTGTCCAGCTTTCTCCTCATGTCCACTCCTCCTGTCAGAGCTCTGTCTCTCTGAAATATGAGGACATAGGCCTGCTCAAGAGCATGACACATAAGTCCTGTGCTGACATACTCATTGTGTTCCCTCAACTTCAACACCTCCATTCTGGACTTCATGTCCATCTCCATCACCTTCCCATCTAACTTCACTTAAAGCCCTCCAATGTTACAGTTATTCACCTTCACTCCAGTCTTTTCCTTATATTCTTCCAATACAACCATATATTTCCTTTTGCCTTCACTGATTTCATCTTCTTCCTTGTTGCCTTTTTTCCTGATGATATCTTCATCTACCCACTCCACCAGATATCCATCAGACCTCCTCTCCTACAATGTTTCTCTCATAACATTGTGTGTTCTGATCTTTCCATTATATGACTAAGCTCTTGTCCTGCTGGTTGAACCCTAATGTTCTTATTTATGCCATCCTCTTAGTCATCTTGGTCTGTGTGGTGGCAGCACCCCAGTTTTCCTTGTTATTTCTTTACATTCTATGCCTCCCCTAAATACCTTTTCATGTACATAGTATAAAAACTAGCCTGGTACTTAATGTATCCTTAGCTAGTTCTATGTTTATTCAATGCACTACTTTGCTTCTCTTGAGTGATCCTTGTTATATCTTGTTCTTTGATCATTGTGTCTCTTTGTGAGTACTCCATGAGTCCAAGAAAAAGGAAGTATTGAGCACTGCTGGTGCTATCCATGTTACAAAAGAACTAGCTTATCCCTCTGACTCTCTCCTCAAAAAGTAAGTCATCATAGCTGACCAACTGAATCCTCATTGAAGGATTGCTGGATCATCCTCCAGTCCTAGTCCTATCTTCCAATCAGTCCACACTCAAAAAGCCTTGAGCAGTATCCTTGCCAGACAGTCACCCATACCATTGCTATCTAGCTTGCCAACTGAGAAAGATTGTTTGAGATTTCTATGCACAGTCAGGTCCATCCACATTGCTGTTAGAGATCACATCATTGTCATCATCATCCATGCTGCAGTAATTATCAGCAATGTGCCCAAGCCTGTCACAGAGTGAACAGCATCTGTGGAGGCAGTAATGATCACCATGACCCCACTGAAGGCAGAGTTCACATTGTTTTCAGATACAGGAGAAGGAAGGGTGCCCAGGGGCAGGGCAGTGACACCAGTGGCGGGAGTAGGCCATACAATCTTGTTTTCAGTGACCAGATCATCTGTAGTGAAAACAATTTCCCCTTGGAGAGGAGGGGGAGGCATGGGTAAAGTGGGAAGGAGGGAGCATGGGGGAGAGGAGAGGACAAGGCCATGCTGAGTTCACCAATATAGCTCTTGAAAGGAAGCATCTTCCTTAGAAGGGATGTTGAGAGGGATAAGGAAAGTCTAATTATCCTCTTTGAGGACTGGAAGAGTTTGGAGGCAGGCAGCAAGGGGCAGAGATGATTTAGATTAGATGGATAAAGGGAAGGGGGGCATGGAGGAGGTACTCAAGCAACAGGAAGGTTTCAACCACAGAAATGAGCATGTTCTGTTGGAGTTAAAGAAAAGAAAATTGAGAAGAAGAGATAGAAGATAAAGGTAGGGTTGAGCAAGGGAATATATTGTCCAAAGTTTAAGTCATAGAGAAGATCTAGAACAGTGGTAGGGGTGGCAGACAGTCCCATGACCATAGGGCCAGTATACATAATGAGTAGATTATCAGGGCAAAGAGTGAAATGAAGACTGAAAAGCCTTTGAGTGTGATGATACAATTGAACAGTAGAGAGAATGGGGGCATCATGAGTATAAGTAAGGATGAGTTCCAAATCATATATGGTGGGGGGATTATCCAAATTGGCAGAAAATAGAGCTCTTCATTGAAGGTGAGGAAGGAGGTTGGCTCTAATAGGTTGAAGAGTAACAACTGGAAGTGATTGGGAGGACATGTGGTTAAGTGGCAATGAGATGGTGAGGAGTGGGTATGTGGGAGATATGGTGGAGGGAGTGGAGAAGGGCAGCTGATATAAAGAGTAGGATGGCAGATGTGGTGGCAAGGAGTATCCAAAATGAAATGGTGAAGCAATTCATTGGAGGTTCCTGGTTGTCTAGTATTCCTTAAGTAATTCAGTGGCATTTCTAAGGTTTGATTCTAGTTCCCAGGTGTTCTCAGAAGTTACATAGCCTTTCCATTTGATGAGATATTTTCATCATCATTCTATTCCATGATGGGCAAAGATAGCCTCAACTTCATATTGCTCTTTATCATTGATAATATCAGAGGGGGAAGGGAAAGCTTGGGCCATATTCAAGGGAGGTGCAGAAGGAAGAGAGTTTTGAGGCATGAAAGACTTTGTGGCATTTCCAAGTAGAGAGAAGTTTGAGATAAAAGGCAAGATTGGAGAGGACTTCCATGACTTCAAAAGGTCCTACTCTTTTGGGAGAGAGTTTCCAAGTGGAGTTGTATGTAACATAAATGGCATCATGTTTGATGTTTCTTATTCTTTGGACTCTGAAAGATACTTATGAAGAGACTCAGTATTGTCAAGTCTGGTATCTCTAGCCCAAGTCCAACTGGAGTTCATTGGCTAGAAAGGGGATGAGTACAGAAGTGGACTGAATGTCCAAGCAGAGGAGGAGCAGTGATTACTTAGGGGCAAGGACTCAGCACAGCACTTATATTTCACACCCTTGCATAGGTCCATCCTCTAATGGAGATCAGAGGTCAGAGCAGAGATTCAGCATAGGATAGAGCAAAGAGGTAAGAGACAAGGAGACAAGCAGAGTCAGATGAGGATAGGAGAAGAGGGGAGACTTAGTTGATATTTGTACTAAGGTTACAGGAGAGTAGAGGGAGTCCTTAAATATGTTTGGAGTAAGGTATGGAAATATGAAAAGAGAACAAGGATCAGTACCCAAGTAGGTGGAAGGGTTTCAGATGTCAAATAAACTCACAAGGGATGGATACAGGTCAAAAGAACAATGACATACAAAAAGAGACAAGAGTACAAGCACTGCCAAGCAAGTCTACATGGAGAACAAACTCCAGGATGGAACTCTAAGGCATAAGGAGGATTTTTGGGCAGAGGTGGGCAGAGAAGGCTGGAGGTGGCACTTTTGGTGTGAGAGGGATGGGATATGACAAGCATCCAGAGAGCAAGATGTAGGGAGAATCACTTGAGAGGAGCTAAGTAGTGCATTTGATAAATGTAGAACTAGCTAAAGAGTACAAGCAGCCTTTAGCTAGTTTATATATACATTGGTAAGAGGTTAAAGGCAAGCATAGAACTACATGAAATAGTAAGAAAGATTGGGGTGCTGTCACCACACAGACCAAGATAACTAAAGATGACAAAGGATGAGGCATAAGTGAGTTTCACCAGCAGGATAAAAGCTTAGACAAGTAATGAGGAGATTAGAATAAGCAATGTTATAAAAGAAACATTGTAGGAGGAGCTGTCCAGGAGAAGAACAAGGGTTGATCAAGTGAGAGAATAGACCATGAAATCATCTGGATAGAAGGCAACAAGAAAGTAAGAGAAGATTAGATGGTGATGGCAAAAGGTAACAAGGAAAAGATTGGAATGAAAGTGGATAACCATAACATTACCACCTTCATAAACTCAAAACCCTGGTTTGAGTTTTCTAAGCTTGGTCTAGTCCATCTACATTGCCATTTGAGAATATATCATTGTCATTGTCATCCCTGCCAAGGCAATCATCAACAAGGTGACCAAGGATATTGTAGGTACTGCAATGTCTATGGGGGCAGTGATGATCTCTATGGCCCCCTCAAAGGCAGATCTCACATTGCCTATGGATACAGGAGAAGGGAAGGTGCCTAGGGGCAGGGCAACAACAGTGAGGGCAGGAATAGGCTGCACAATCTTGTTTCCAATGACCTGGTTGTCCACAATGAAAGCAGTCTCCACAAGGTTATTTGAAGGGGAGGGGGTGAAGCAGCTAGGAAGAAGGGTAGAAAATGAAGAGGATAAGACCAGGCCATGTTGGATGTGCCAATAGATCTCTTGAAAAAGAGGACTATTGTCAGAAGGGACAACATGGGGTAGGAGAGTGGTCTGGTTGTCCTCATTAAGGAGAGAAGTGTGAAGACAATTAGTGAATGGTATGACAACTTCTGTTATGATGGGGAGAGGAGGTGGGGATGGAGAGCAACAGGGAGGAATTCCAGTAGATTGGAGGTCTCTTCTCAGGTAGTGAGCTCTTTTTCCAGGAGATAAAAAATGAAAGATAGGTGAAAATAAGTAGTATAGAGGACCAGAGGGAGCTGAGAGATGTATTGTCCTAGATTTAAGTGATGGAGAAGGTCCAAAGCAGCAGTATGGGTGGAATAAAGGTTAAAAAGTCCTTGAGCATGATGGTACAATCAGACAGCATGAAGAATAGGAACATAATGAGTATATGTAGAGATTTGTTCCAGATTAAATACAGTGGAATGGTCATTGAGGAGTGTGGAGAATAAGGCACAGCATTGGATTTGAGAAAGGTAGTTGGGTTGGATGGGCAGAAATGTGACAACTGAGAGGGAAGTTTCAGATGGAGAGGACATTTCATGCAAAGATATGATGGAAGAGATGGTGGTGAGGAGGGCAAAGAGGAGGATAATAAAGGAGGCAATGACATCAAAGATGATGATCCAGAGGGGGTAGGTAAGGCAGTTCATTGGAGGTGCCTGGTTGCCTTGTACTCCTTAAGTAGATCAATGGCATATCTAAGATTTGATTCAGGATCCCAAGTGTTCTTGGAAGTAGCATAGTCCTTCCATTTGATGAGGTATTTTCATTGTTGTCCTATCCCATAATAGGCAAGGATAGCCTCAACTTCATATTGCTCTTCATTACTAATAATATCAGGAGGGGGAGAGGAAAAGCTTGGGCCATATTCAGAGCAGGTGTGGAATAGAAAAGTTTAGAGGCATGAAAAACATTGTGATATTTCCAAGTAGAGGGGAGTTTGAAGTGAAAGGCAAGGTTGGAGAGGATCTTGGTAACTTCAAAGGGTCCCACTCTTTTGGAAGTGAGTTTCTGAGTGGGATAAGGAATGTGGAGATTGGTTGCTTCTAACCACACATTCTTTCCAACTTTCCATGGGTGGAAGATGGAAGAGATGTATTCCTTCATTAATTGTTGGGTCTTCTGATGTACTGCTAAGGCTTTATCACAAGCCTTGGAGATGATGGATAGATAGGTTTCTAAAGCAGGAAGGAAGGTTTTGCTGAGAGGTGGGTATGCATGGGGTTGATATCCCATCATAAGATGGCATGGAGTTTGATGAGTAGAGAAATGGATGGCAGAGTTGTGAGAGAATTCTGCTAGGGATAGGAGATCAGGCCATTGATAAGGTCATCCTTCACAAAAGATATGGAGATAGGTCTTGAGTTCTTGATTGACTTGTTCTGTCTTCCCATCAGTCTGGAAATGGTAAGCTAAGAAGAGTTTTATGTCATAGGCAAGGGGGCAAGTGAGTTCACTGGCAAAAGCAGGGGCAGATTGGGGGCCTCTGTCAGAGATGCAGGTGTTGTGGAGACCAAAACAAGGAAAGACACATCAAAAGAATAGATCAGCTTACCTTATGACTACAATATCTACATTTTTCTGGGCTTATATCCCTGCCCCTTCACTTGATTTGAGTAGTGCTGACCTGACTCATGTAACATCACTATTGGTGTTGAAATGTTCTCATAATTTGATTTTACTAGCATTCCATTAGATTTAAGTAGTTTTGATGTGATTCAAGCAATATCACTACTGGTATTGAACTTTTCTGACCACCAATGATGTGATTTAATTAGCATTCCATTTGATTTTAGTTCTGACCTGATTCCAGGAACATCACTGCTAGCATTAAACTGTTCTCATGATCTAATTTCACTTTCATTCCACTTGATTTGAGTTATGCTGACCTGATTCAAGTAACACCACTACAGACATTGAACTGTTCTCATGATCTGATTTCACTAGCATTCCACTTGATTTAAGTTGTTCTGACCAGCAGCAGATGAAGGCACTCATAGATGTGAAGGCATATTGCTCCATTTGTGATTCATTTTTCTATGCACACATGTTCTTTTTGTAGGATTTGGCTTTGGAGTTGGATTCATGTCTTCTGTCAAGTTGGGTATTTCTGGTCTCAAGCCCAACTGGAGCTTGTAACTAGAGAGTAAGGGGTGAGCAGCAAAGATAGACCAGATGTCCAAATGGAGGTGAGTGAAAGAGACTTAGGGAGGGAGGACTCATCACAGGACTTGTGTGTCACACCCTTTATAGGTCTGTTCTCAGTGATGTTACTTGTATTTTGTCAACACTACTCAAATAAAGTGGAATGCAAGTGAAATCGGATCATAAGAATGATTCAATGCCAATAGTAATGTTACTTGAATTAGGTCAGCACTACTCAAATCAAGTGGAATACAAGTGAATGTTCAATGCCAATAGTAATATAGAAATCAGGTCAGAACCATCCAAATGAAATAGAATGCTAGTAAAATCAGATCATGAGAATAGTTCAATGACAATAATGATGCTACTTGATTCAGGTCAGCACAAGTGGAATACAAGTGAAATTAAATCATGAGAACAGTTTAATGCCAGTAATAATGTTGCTGGAATCAGGTCAGCATTACTCAAATCAAGTGGTATTTCTGGAATGAGGTTAGTGCTACTCACAATCAAGTAAAATGCAAGTGAACAATAATGCTGACCTGATTCCAGCAACATCACTATTGGCATCAAACAGTTCTTATGATCTGATGTCGATAACATTCTATTTGATTTGAGTGGCATTGGCCCATCAGACCATGAGAACAATTCAATTCCAATAGTTATGTTACTTGAATCAGGTGAGCACCACTCAAATCCAATGGAATGTGTTATGATTTTCTTCTCTCCCAGATATCTTTTCCTTCTTCCCACAATACTTAGCTAACACCTAACACTTAGCTATCTTGCTTTCCTGATCTAATCTTCCCACAGTTATCTCCATTGTATTACCACCAAAGCTTCAATGCTTCTACCTTGCTTTCTTCATCTCTGCTTCTTCTCTTCTTAGACTTCTGATCTTCTTATAGTTCTCCACATCCTTGCTTCTCCACTTCCTGATCCATTCTATTCTTACTTATCTCTGACTCATGATCACTTCTCAACCTGCCCTACAGTTGGTCCATGCACATATCTAGACAGTATATATAGTTCTCTTTCTATACTCATAGTCCTCATCTTGTACCTCCCAGGTTATTTCCCAATATTGTACTCTTAGCCTTCTGGATTCTTCCTTGATCTTAGCCTAGCAATCACAATACCTCTTCCACTGCCTCACCAAGTCCCCTAATTGTCTCATTGCCCAGATCAGAGCTACAATCCCTCCTAGGCATCTCCAATCCACTCCAAAGTCCATTCAAGGTCATAGCCACTGCTATTCCAGGCTATGCCAGGTCCTACCTGGATCAAACATAACAGAATGCTAGTGAAATAAGATCATGAGAAGATTTCAATCCCAGTAGTGATATGCTGGAATCAAGTCAGCACTACTCACATCAAGTGGAATGCAAGTGAAATCAAATCACAAGAATAATTTAATGACAGTAGTGATATTGCTGGGATCAGGTCAGCACTACTCAAATCAAGTTGAATGCAAGTGAAATTAGATCATGGGAACAGTTCAATGCAAATAGTGATGTTACTTGGATTGTGTCAACCTGTCATATCACTATTCACATTGAACCATTACTCATGATTTGATTTCACTTGCATTCAACTGAATGTAAGTAGTGCCAACTGTTCTTGTGATGATTCCTGAATCACTGTTGGGATTGAACTGTTCTCATTTCAGTAATGCTGACCTGATTCCAGCAACATCAATTTAATGTCTATTGCTGGGATCAGGTTAGCAATACTCAAATGATGTTGCTGGAATCAGGTCAGAACTACTGAAATAAAGTGAAATTAGGTCATGAAAATGGTTCAATGACAATAATGATGCTACTTGAATCAGGCCAGCACAACTCAAATCAAGTGGAATACAGGTGAAATCAAATCATGAGAACAGTTTAATGCCAGTAATGATGTTGTTGGAATCAGGTTAGCACTACTCAAATCAAGTGATATTGCTGGAATCAGGTCAGTGCTACTCAAATCAAGTAGAATGCAAGTGAACAGTAATGCTAACCTGATTCCAGCAACATCACTATTGGCATTAAACAATTCTCATGATCTGATTTCAATAACATTCTACTTGATTTGAGTGATATTGACCTAATTCAAATAACATCACTACTGCCATTCAACTATTCTCATGATCTAATTTCACTTGCAGGTCACTTAAATCAAGTGAAATGCTAGTGAAATTAGATCATGAGAACAATTCAATGCCAATAGTTATATTACTTGGACTAGGTGAGCACCACTCAAATCCAATGGAATGCTAGTGAAATAAGATGATGAGAATATTTCAATCCAAGTAGTGATGTTGCTAGAATCAGGTCAGCACTACTCACATCATGTATAATGCCAGTAATCAGGTGGAATCCAAGTGAAATTAGATTATGGGAACAGTTCAATCCCAATAGTGATGGTACTTGCATTGTGTCAACACCACTCAAATCAAGTAGAATGCAAGTGAAATCAGTTCATGAGATCAGTTCAATGTCAATGGTGATGTTACTTGAATCCAATGAGCACTACTCAAATTTCAGTAGTGATGTTACATGAATCAGGTCAGAATTACCCTCATCCAATGGAATACAAGTGAAATTGGATGATGAAAATGATTTAATATCAGCAGTAATATTGCTGGAATCAGATCAGAACTACTGAAATCATGTTAAATGCAAGTAAAATTAGATCATGAGAACAGTTCAACAACAATAGTGAAGTTACTTCAATCAGTTCAGCACTGCTTGAATCAAGTGAAATGCAAGTGAAATCAGATCATAAGAATAGTGCAATGTTAATAGTGATGTTTACTTGGGCCAGGTCAGCACTACTCAAACCAAGTAGAATGCAAGTGTAATCAATCCACTTGATTTCAGTTGTGCTGACCTGATTCCAGCAACATCACTGCTGGCATCTTCTCCTCTATATACAGCAACCCCTCCTCACCTCTCTTATACATCACATGCATGTAGTAACATTCTGTGCATGTGGACTCCTTGGATCCAGATGCACAAGGCATATATGGAATGTTGTGGTCCTGGCACCATTCAAATGGGCCACCTCCACACTCCTTCTGCTTCCCTGACATCTTGCTCTGACCACACTCCTCCTCAGAGTTGCTCATCTCAATATAATCCTGTTATAACTTTTGTCAGTACTTGATTACCTCCATTTTAGTATTTACTTTCTCTGCTTCCTTCTGCTTCTGCTTCATCTTCTGTTGTTCCTTCCATCAGCATACATTCCTCATCCATCATCCACCTTATCCCTCAAAATTCCATTCCAGAGCTTGTCCTCTGCTTGGACCCATCCTGGCAGCACTCAGACCATTACCCATATATATATCCTTCTTCTTGACCCTTCATCATTGCTCACTACACTCCTTGACACTTCCAAGCCTTACACTTATCAGTTACTTCATGTTCTTGGTCTCTTTCCACTCTCTATACCTTACTCCAATTGTATTTAAGGACATCTCCGATACAGTACTCCTTAGTACTAATATCAACTAAGACAGTCTCCTGTCTCTGTTCAATTGTCTCCCTTTCTTCTCATTGAAACTCTGTCCCAAAATATGATGAGGACACAGACCTGTTCACACTCCAGACATCATGTCCACCTCTGTCACCCCAAATCCTAACTCCACCTATTGATCTCCAATCTCTGGTCAGACTAGGACTGGAGAATCCAGTCTTAACAGGAATGAGAATGTCAATATAAACAGGTGAAGACAACCTATTTGTTATCATTGCCATAGATTATGGTTTTTACATGAAGATAGAAAACATTATGAGTAGTGTTGCTTCAGTCAAATCAAGTGAAATGCTAGTAAAATCAAATTATTGATGGTGAAAGCAGTTCAATGCCAGTAGTGATGTTACATGAATCAGGTTGGAACTACTCAAATCAAGTACAATTCAAGTAATATCAGATTATAAGAATGGTTCAATGCCAAAAGTGATGTTACTTGAATCAGGTTAGCATTACTCAAGTCAAGTGGAATGCAAGTGAATCACTTAATGCCAATAGCGATATACACATCAGGTGAAAACTACTCAAATCAAGTGGAGTGATAGTGAAACCAGAGCACTAGAACAGTCCAATACTAGTAGTGATGTTCCTTAAATCAGGCCAGCATTATTCAAATCAAGTGGAATACCATTGAATCAGATCATGAAAACAGTCTAATGCCAGTAGTGATGTTGATGGAATCAAGTCAGAACTACTCAAATCCAATGGAATACTAGTTAAACCAGATCATGAGAATATTTCAATGCCAATAGTGATATTACTTGAATTGAGTCAACATCATTCAAATCAAGTGAAATGCCAGTGGAGTTAGATTGTAAGAACAGTTCATTGCCAATAGT
>JBBPKJ010000815.1:0-16404 GCA_038089195.1 Brasilioporus rufonigricans | reverse complement strand
TTTAGCTAGTTCTCCATTTATATAACGCACTACTGTGCTCCTTGTTCCTAAACCCCTTGAAGTTCTGCTCTTTGGACGTTGTGTCTCTTCGTGAGTACCTCCCAAAGTCCAGGTAGTATTTGTCTCGAGCATAGAAGTGCTCTCAATGTTACAGGTGCTAGGGTTTATATAGTGCAAGGGAGCGAGCACAGACCAAGTGAGGGCTGGCTGAGAAGCATGGTGAGTCAGAGATAACAAGAAAGAAGCAAAGAAGCAAGGAAGTGGAGAGCTGCAAGAAGATCAGAAGACTGTGACTAAGAAGCATGGGCAGAGATTAAACAAGTGAGGTGATGAAACATGTGACAAAGAAGCAAGGGTGAGAGCGAGGCAAAGAAGATCTAATCAGGATCAAAGAAGCAAGGACTTAGCTAAGGGTTGGCTAAGTATTGTGGGAACAAGGGCAAGGACAAGGAAAAAGAAGGTAAAACATAACATGCTGTTCCTCAATAGGTGAATACCATTTAGTTTGTTCTACCGCATGCAACTGAGTATCGCTGTCCCTTGATAGCCGTGTGCCTCACCATTCATGTTCATTTCTATCATTACTGAGTGTGCATCAATCATGTATCACATGCATTAGTTGAGTGACTCAACATCCTCTCCTATATTCGGCTTGTTTACATCAACAACCTACATCCTGATGTAGATAGGAGTTTACCTTGTTAGATCAGGGTCAAGATGAATATTAAATATAAAGTCCAGTTTGTGACTCGTCAAGATGGTGTCAAAGTGTGAGTACGTGATGCCCATGTGATCCCATCAGAAATTGTGCCACCTCAGCTGTAGATCCTCCAGAACCCTTCAGGTCCTATGCTCAAATTCCTCTTGCAAAGGCAGTCCAATACATATGCCATAGTTGCTTATCAGAGCATATCTGTTTTGGCTTGCATTCTTCTGAGCACAGATGTGGATGCAGGACGTGATCAACAAGACTAAAACACATCCACTTCTCAAATGAGCATCTAGTTGGATCCTGGTTAGTATATGATGACCCACTTGGTCCGGTGAGACAGCCCTTGAATGGCTTCTCTTGAACCATTTTTACCCCATGTGTAATCTGAAGTGCACAGTCACTGGTTTTGGTGGCAATAAAAGGTTGCCATCACCTGTGACTCATCACATGCTTGGCCTTAGATCTTCCTGAGTCCAAATACATTCAGCGCAAAGTAAAATTCTTTGCGCTGAGTTGTGATAGATTGCTTACTTTCCTGATGATTCCATGCTATTTTCCAACCAAGTTGTTTCACTGCCATCAGCCCTGTTCGTCAAATGCACAGAATACATTACTCCACTCAAAGACCTGCCCTGAGCCTTGACTACTAGCCTCCATCTCCACCCTGATGAGTGACTTTACTCCAAAACTCAGAGTTCTTCAGAGGTGGAACCAATGAAGGGCATGTTCATGCAAAACATCATAGACCAGAGGGCCATGCATTTGTCTAGAGGTCATATGACAACATGCATGAGCACTAGCCAACATGGTATGACTTGAGCATAACACTGAAAAAAGGAACCAAATGCAGCATCATCCACCCATTGACCACTACCCATATTCCAATTTCCCATAAGCTGAGGGTTAGTGCTGTATGTCGATCATAGATACCTGGTAGACTACACCACATTGGCAGTGATATCTAGTTGTTTACCACTCAAAGTATATTGCCAGAATGCTGATCAACAAAACATCAATACAACAGGGCAAGACATATCATTGCAGCCAGGGATTCTCTAGGATTGCTGATATCATACTACTCCAAGCCATGAAGTAAAACAGTCCATGTAAATGTTTGGTGACCCAAGTCGTGTGATATATGATCTGTCCCGATATATGCCAGATATTAGTAGTTAAGATTTACACATCACAGGAAGGATATGATGCATGGTACTAGAAAGGTGACTGACGACTGTGCTATGAAACTGCCTCCTTGAATGTTTATGGGTGGAGGAAAGTGGTCCTCCTAGTTGAGGTGTTCACTAAACATACCACAGAATATAGTAAGCTACCTGAGCAAACAAGAGAGTTTACCATTAAGTTTATCTGCAATAACTGGGAAAAACGGTGCACCTCCTCTGAGAGAACTAGTTCAGAGAGGAGTCTTGGCCTCTGAACTAGATGCCAAAGTGAAAATATCAGTCCCAACCAAATGACTTGGAGATATCTGCAAAGGGATCCAAGTAATTGCAACAGTTCATACCACCGACCAATCCTGTTCATTGAGAAACAACATCCAGAATCAGCTACTCATGTTGGTAACCTTTCCAGACTATCAGCACAAGTAACAAATTGTAGGCTGGGCCTTCCACAATAACTGGGAAAGAGGGGACATCTCATCTTACTTTCTGCATATGATAACTAGTTTAGAAAAAGTTCTTGGCCTCTGAATTAAATGCTGAAGCAAAAATGTCAGCAAGGCAGTCCAAATAAGTGTGACAGTTCACAATATCCAAAATCAGCTACTCATGCTGGAAACCTTTCCTGACTTCCAACACGAGTAATCAATTGTGAACTGGGCTTCACCTGCCTATTCAAAAAGGGTTAGCTCATCCTTTTTCTTCAATATCAGCTCTGACCTTGTGACTTGGCCTGGACACTTGTTGCCCCCACATCCACACCATAGCAGGGCTCGGATGTCGTGTCACACATCATGGATGGAGGGACAAGAGCATACATGAGGGGAAGGAATGTGGTGAGAGATTCAAGTTGGGCATGTGAGTGATGAACCTCGTCATGGGAAGAGGGGAATAGTTTCATCAAGCTCATACAACACTCTTTTATGCACCCCCAGTACTGCAGTTGGATATCTGGGTCTGTGTGCACATGATCAAAATGTAGTCTGTTGGGGCAGGTTGATCTTGTGCCATCCCCAAAGTTTTGCGCCCTGCAGTGCAGAATGAGGATAGCAGCATGATTTCCAAATCAAGAACCACTTGGGATCCAGAATTGTTCCCAAGGTTGATCTTTCAATCCTCAGTGTGGATCATCTCCAGAAGAGTGACTTTGCAGTATGGAGCAGGTGCTGATCTTCTATGCCAGTTGACCTGGAGTGTTGAGCTAATCTAGAAGTAATATCATACAGCTTCAAGTTCAGTGTGAGTCAGTTATCAATGTATGTTCCACAATCAAGTCAACTCCACATGAATTTCTTCAGAGTCCATCATTATGGGAATACCACCTCCTGCAGCATGCTGGAGCTGGTGTGGAAGGACTATCGATCTGTAACACGAGTCCATAAGGACTGCAGTACATGAGTAGGGAGTTATGTGTAGTATATAGCAGATGCTTACCTCCAGTTGACATTGTACAAGACTGGAGAAAGGAACGTCTGTGTTAAATAACGGATGTTGCTATCTAAATATGATAACCTAATATAAGTACAAAGATTATTCAAGTACCAACAGTGTGTAACCATGATTGGTCAATAGGGTTCACCACAGTTACTGGTCATGGTGTTTATGGGTTTGGCGGATACAGGTACAGTGTTGGAATATTTGATTACATACACTTTCATGCTTACATAAGCACTACTTACATCGGACTAGTAGCTAGACTACAAGTATCCTGCAGTCTAACATGGTGTAGGAAGTTGGCACCCGTGGCAACACCATGCACTGTACCTGCGGTGTATGGTATTTCCATGTAGGGTATGGTCAACTAGGCACTTAAGAGGAAGTTGATCCTATGTACTGATTGTAATGCCACTATCTTGATTAATTTATCCTTGTGGACCATTGAGTGTACCCAAAGCTTAAGGTACATGGTGTAGAAAAACAGGTACTTGATCGAATAGGGTGCACAACTATCAAGAATACTCAGTCGCATGCGGTACAATGGACAGAGGTGTTCCATATCAAATGGTACTACTTATATATGAAAAGAATGTATACTAGCTAAAGGAGATATCAGGAGCTCGATGAGCTCTGGGGTACATGAGACACAGGAATATGAGAAACAATAAGTATGTGATAGATACTAATGAAAGGATCCATACGATGTGTGATACATCAAGAATTTTACAAGATACTAATTTCACTAATTTCAACTAATTTCAGCTAATTTCTGAAGTTAGTACTTTGTAAAATTCCTGATGACTAGGTGAGGAATGTAGCATGTTAGCTCACACACACACCAACAACTGCTCAGCCAGGTTGTAGCTGTGGCTGTGCATACACTTGCTAATCTAACACCATGGTCGCATAGGTGTGCAGCACAGCACACAGCAGTGGATTTAGAGTAAGTAAAGTTCACTCTGTTGAAGGCATGAAGGGTGATCACCAGAATGACCACTTTACATGCAATAGGTTATCGGCTCATTCAATTTGGGCAGCTCTCTACCTTGGTGCTTGGACCTGACATGACCTTCTTTCCCATAATGACTTCACAAAGGCCCTTCACCATCACAGTACACAGAAAAGAAAGCAAGAATCAGTGTAGTACACAACCAGTAGTAACCTGTTTTTTGGTTCATATTGTGACTATTACAGACAATGAATACATTGCATTGCTTGACACCAAGATTGAAGTACCTGTACCCATGGGTGTCACAGGTCAGTGTAGACCCATACCCTGCACAGATGCGTGTTGGCGGGTACAGGTACGGTATCTGCCACCCGACCCGTGGTGTTACCTGTGATGAACTCTATTGGTCAACTGGTCACCTGTGGCCTATCCACTGTCGAATGAGTGTGATATTGAGTATGGCTGAATGAGAGAAGGACCATCACCACTCTTATGTTGCATGATCAAACACGCCACACTGGCAATGCAATTTGCATCCATCATCTTGACATGTTTCCCTAGTGCCAGTACATCGACTTCAACAATGACTTTGACATATAAATGCACACGAATTGTGTGCAGTGTTGAGATTGATATTGGAAGATATGTCTACCCACTGCCCCTGGAAGACTCAAGCTGGACAGGCCACTCCCCTCTGTTAGAGACTGGGTGAGCTAGAGCTAGATTGTAAGGACAGTAAGTGTTGGAATTACCAAGCGCATGCACGACCACGAGTGCACCGACACCGTCAATCATCAGACGCACACATGGTCCATACGATACATTCCCCATTTACTTACAGACTATATGGTCGTTCCATTCTCTGTACCGCATACTTTAATCTCTCTGCATGCCTGTGTACATTGCTAACACGGATCTCACATATGATCCTTTTATCTCCTTTGTTCAATACAATAACGATTTACCGTATATAAGATGTACCTTCTCGACCTGGTACATCTCAGTCCATTCTCCTGCATGCGACTGAGGTGAGCCGTTCATACCATACGCTTTACTTACACAAGCTGACTGTACGTAGCTTGTTATCTCTCAATAGGTGAATATTATAGTCCGTTCTCCTGCACGCAACTGAGCTTGTTATCTCTCAATAGCCGTGTGCTAGATCCACTTGTCGTGCTTGTTTTCTAATAGGTTATGAGCCCTGCCTCCCCTGACAATTGATCAAAGGCTTACCATACCCCATCGCCATGTTCACCATCGTTCCTGTCACCACTGACACCCTACCTAGCAATGTCCCCAAACTCGACATCAAGGGGACAAACTGGGCCATTTTTGCTCTTCGTTTCCAGGTTGCCATTGGTGCCAAAGACCTGTGGGGTCACTTTGATGGCAAAACAGCGAATCCAGACCATAAGCCAACCGCTACTACCCCAGCATTGACTGATGATCAGATAGCTGAGAATAATAAATGGCAGAAAGACAAACACATGGTGAAACACTTACTCATGCAGCAGATCCCAGACTCAACCACGCTGCATGTCCAGAAGCTGGCCACTGTAGCTGAGATGTGGACATCAATTGAAATGGAATATACCGAGAAGGGGGTGTACGTGCAGACTGACCTGTGAATGCAATTCTTGGACTCCAAGTTGCCGAAGAGCAGTGACATCTGCCAGTTCCTCGATGGACGGCGGACGAAGTGAGAGGAAATAGCTGCTGTTGGAGTTACCATCGATGAGGACAACTACCGTTCCACCATCATTAAGTCCCTCCCCAACCACCTCACTAATTTCGCGTCTAGCCAACTCACCACAGCTCGGCTGTTTAGCTCAAGCAAGATGCTAGAGCCAGACATGTTGATATCAGTAATCTCTGAAGAGGCTGATCGCCACAAGGCGAAGTACCCACTGTGTGTTGACAAGGATCACGATTGCGATGAAGTGATGGCTGCTGGATCGTTGAATGGATCACGTGGACAAGGAAGAGGTCACCGGGACAATGGAAACCACTAGGGGAACTCGAGATGGAGCCCACCCAAATGTTGGGAGTGCAACTCTACCGAGCATTTAGCAGCATGGCATAGAAAAGAGGAGAAGAAACCTACCTCTAGCACTGAAGTCGCAAACGTCGTGAAAGAAGACACCGACAATGAAGATGGAGTCTTTGGAGTTTCCGATGAGCTGAGCGACAACGAGTTGATCCCTAACCTGCTGCTGATGGAATCTGACGATGAAGAGGGGGAAGATGACGACTGGTTCTTTGTGACTGATGAAGACGTTTTTGAGGATGTCTGGGACCTCAAAGAGTCCCATGCATTGAAAGTTGAGGACGAAGCATTCATCAACTACGCTAACCCTGTCAAGGAACCAGAGGACGTTACTATGAAAGCAAAGGATGGACGTACCGAGCCAAGCCAAATCGAGCTCTTTGACTTGGGGATGACATGCCACATCTCCCCCTACCATGAGCATTTTGAAAACCTTACGAAGATCCCAAATAAATTCTTCACTGCTGCAAATCGTCAAAAGTTTGTTGCGACAGGAGTCAGCAACATGGTCATCGAAGTACCAAACAGGTATGAGGTATTGCGGCTATGACTCACTGAAGTCTTGTTTTCACCAGAAGTCAGCTATACATTGGTATCAATCGGACGTCTTGATGAGCTTGGGCTCTTGACGACTTTTGCAGAAGGGTTCTGCACCATCTGTGGATCAGATGGAGAAACGATCGGGAAGATACCACATACCTCAAAGGGACTATACCGCGTCATACATGAACATAACACAGCCAATGCCGCTATGAAAACCATTACTATAATGGAACTGCACTGCAAATTCGGCCACATCATGCCAACAGTCACTCGTCAACTAGTTGAAAGGGGACTGGTTAGCGGATTGAAACTAGATGACCTGAACGAAGACGCCCCTACCTTCTGTGAGGCTTGCATCTATGGAAAGGCGACTTAAAAGCCCATCGCCAAGGAGCACGAGGGGGAGCATGCTAAAGAAGTCGGCACACTCGTTTGGTCCGATGTCTGGGGCCCCACACCAGTCAAGACACTTCGGGGCAAATGCTACTACATCACTTTTACAGATGACCACTCATGGCTCACTTACATGTATATGCTCCACCAGAAGAGCGAGACCTTCGCATCGTATCAGAAATTTGAGGCCTGGCTAGACTGCCAACTCATGGCCAAGATACGCATGTTGTATTCTGACCACGGGGGTGAGTACCAAGGCAAGGAATTCATCACTTACCTACAATGCCAGGGAACCATGCAGCGTTTCACCACGCATGACACCCCACAGCACAATGGAGTCACCGAACAACTCAACCGGACAATCCTTGAATGGGTATGCACACTGCTACACACAAGCGGACTACCAAAGTTCCTGTGGGGCAAAGCAGCAAGGCATGTCATTTGGTTGAAAAACCGAACACCTACCAAGGTACTGGGAGGTCTGATCCCCTATGAGATCACCTTTGGGCAAAAACCAGACCTGAGCCAAGTCTGTGAATGGGGCAGCGAGGCCTATGTGTGCAAGGAACACACAGACAAAATCAGCGTGCATGTTGACAAAGTTAGGTAGATGGGCATTGATGACCAGTCAGAAAATGCTTACTGGGTCTACTGGCTGACGAAACGAATCGTCACTGTTGAACGCAACGTGTACTGGAGACCAGTGCAGCACAACATTGAGGGGAAGGAAGAAGCGATGTACCCAAGTGATGTCACACATGCATACATACCCACAGCCCAACAGGTACCGGCAGCACCCTACATCCTGCCTGTCACAGTACCACCCATTCTTGATCCTATGCCACCTGTTTCCTTTTCAAGCCCCATTAGTCAGCAATGCCTGAAACGTGTCCATCAGCCCAGCCAGCGTATCCTCGACATCATCAACAGTAAAGCAGCTGATGCAATCCCACCACATGGAGTCCAGCTCCCAAGCCCCATTGCCGATATGCCAAAGCAAGACAATGGCCCCTCAACACTTGAAAGTAAGGGGACAGCCGAGCAAATCCTCACTGCCACAGATTATGACGATGATGTTGAACTCGTACTTGCACTGAATGAAACCATCGCCCATGCTGAGGCACTCGAACCCAACTCACTTGCTGAAGCAAAGCGCCGCCCAGACTGGCCACAGTGGAACCAAGGCATTCAGGAGGAGCTAGCAACACTCCAGAAGGCCAGTACTTGGGAACTCATTGATGTGCCTGATGGTGCGAATATTGTAGGTTCCAAATGGGTTTTCCGTGTGAAGAAAGACACCACTGGCAACATTGTGCACTACAAAGCGTGTCTCATTGCACAAGGTTTTTCACAGGTACCCAGCATCAACTATTTTGACACATACGCCCCAGTTGCCAAGCTCGTGTCCATATGGACGGTACTAGCTCTTGCTGCATGCTTCGACCTCGAGCTCCACCAAATCGATATCAAAGGAGCATACCTAAATGGTGAACTATAGGACGACAAGCATATCTACATGCAGCAACCACCCGGATACGTCAATCCTGCTCACCCGCGCCGTGTTTGTCACTTACACAAGACATTGTACAGACTCAAACAAAGCGGCTGCCGTTGGTACCAGAAGCTAGTCGAGATACTTGTCAGGTATCTGAGCTTCAAGTAGTGCGAAGTCGATCAAGCGGTGTTCATCAAGCATACAAAAGGGTTGGTAATCATTATCATCATACATGTTGACGACTGTACAATAGCTGCAACCACCCTAACGCTCATCATCAAGTTCAAGAAGCAGATTCACAAGCACATTGAGATCACGGATCTCGGCGAGCTCCATTGGTTGTTAGGTATCGAAGTTACCTGCAACCGCAACAACCGTACCATCATGCTCTCACAGCGTTCATACCTGGAATCCATCACACGCCGTTTCAGATTCAATGAACTGAAGCCTGTGTCCACCCCCATGGAGCCCCATGTCAAACTCAGTACCGCCCAATCCCCATCCACTGGCGCTGAATATGCCACCATGCAGCACATCCCATATTACGAGGCCATCAGATCGCTCATGTATGCCGCATTGGGCACTTGACTGGACATTTTGTACGCTGTATTGACCATCTCACGCTTCAGCAGCAACCCAGGCATGGCCCACTGGAACACCGTTCGAAGGATTTACAGGTACCTAATCGAAACAATGAATCTACAGCTAACGTACGGAGGAATTGAGAAGCCATTGGAAGGTTATATGGATGCAGATGGTAGCATGGCAGAGGACAGGAAGGCTGTATCTGGCTATGCATTCCTGATCGATGGAGGAGCCGTATCGTGGGTGTCAAAGAAACAAGAGATTGTGTCGTTGTCGACCACTGAAAGCAAGTACGTCGCAGCAATGCATGCTACGAAGGAAGCACTATGGCTGCACTTGTTTATAGGCAAAGTTTTCACTCCAGATGACGCCCCCATCACTTTGTTTTCAGACAATTAGTCAGTGATCATGCTCACCAAGGACCACCAGTACCACGCATGTACTAAACACATTGACATATGCTTCCACTTCATATGCTGGGTAATCAACGACAGGAAAATTCGACTTGTATTCTGTCCTACCAATGACATGGTAGCGGACACGCTCACCAAGGCCCTTCCCTCTCTGAAGGTCAAGCATTTCGCCATTGAACTCGGACTGTGCGTGGCTTGAGGGGGAGTGTTGGAATTACCAAGCGCACGCACAGCCGTGAGCACACCGACGCCATTGATCACCAGATGCACACATGGTCTGTACGATACATTCCCCATCTACTTACAGACCACATGGTCATTCCATTCTCCATACCACATACTTTAATCTCTCTGCATACCTGTGTACATTGCTAACATGGATCTCACATATGATCCTTTTATCTCCTTTGTTTGATACAATAACGATTTACCATATATAAGATGTACCTTCTCAACCTGGTACACCTCAGTCCATTCTCCTGCATGCGACTGAGGTGAGCTGTTCATACCATACACTTTACTTACACAAGCTGACCGTACGTAGCTTGTTATCTCTTGATAGGTGAATATTATAGTCCATTCTCCTGCACACAACTGAGCTTGTTATCTCTTGATAGCTGCGTGCTAGATCCACCTGTCATGCTCGTTTTCTAATAGTAAGTCCTATATACATTAGTGTATGTGGTAACGACAGTGGGCGTAAGTGCAGCTTACCTCTAGTCGAGTGGCAATAGACTGGAGGAAAAGGTGCAGCGCGGCATAGTATGGAGTAGGTACACGGTGTCCGAAAAAGGTAATCTAAGGAGTGTAGAGTAATGAAATGTAGGTATGTACTATGTAATGGTCTGTTCTCTGACACCCTTGTCAAAGTCATGGCAAATCGGACATAGGTAATCAATCGTCCAATGCTCATTGCGTATAGCAGAACTATGGTAGGTTTCAGCCTCAGTACCCTGAGAAACCGACCTCCTTCGGGGCTGCTCGTCAAAGCCACTGGCAGGGTGGTGGAAGCCCGCAGTGGCTAATGGCAGGAACACTGTGTTGGAATTTATTGATTACCTATGCTTTAGCTTACAAAAGCTAGTACTTACATCAGACTAGTAGCTACCTTAGGATACTTAGTGACTACAAGTATCCTGCAGGTTAGTACTTAGATTATCTACCTAATACAACAGTGACTACAAGTATCCTGCAGTCTAACAGGTTATGAGCCCTGCCTGTGCTCAGTAAACGAAGTAGGACACTCAACTCCAACTCGAACGCGAGAAAAATGGGCCGACGACATAATCGTTCTCGCGCGCGCGAACCGAACTTCAATGACGACTTACTCACTCCGGAAGAGATTGCCCTGTGCAATGAAGCCAGGAGGAAGCTTCAAGAGGAGGTGGAGTACTACCGGAAGCGTCGAGAAGAGCGCGAGGAACGTGAGGAGCGCGAGAAGCTTGAATGCGCCCAGTTGGAGAGTCAGAAGGCTAAGCTGAATGGTTGGAGGGGTAAGGACAACGAAGGCGAGGACGCGGAAGTCCGTCACATCACAGTCGTGCCCCAGGAACCTGAAACAGCGAGCCAAGGAGACGATGAAGCATCTGCTGACGTCGCGAACCCAAACGCCAAGTGCGCTGAGCCCACAAAGCCAGCAGGCACATCAGACGACCCACCGGACAAGCCGCTCGAGTCGAGAGCAGGCAGACGAGTCGACAAAGCCGACAAGAGGGTCGAGCAGGCAGGTAGCCAGGACCAGGTCGAGGCCAAAGAGGTCGACAAAACGAATGACGAGTCGAGGACCCAGGATGCATTACGGACGCCGTGCGAGACGAAACCGTGCGGAGAGGGCCGAGAAGTCGCTACGAGCGACGCGGAGGCAGCGGGAACCTGCGACGAGGTCGAGAGTGGGGGAAATGAGGTTGACGACGACGAAAACGCAGACAGCGAGACGGAGAAGTCAAGACCGTCAGAAGATGCTGCAGACGCGCCGGGTGACGACGAGCGTCATCCAGACGAACCAACAGAGCCCCCTGACCAGCCAGTAGGTCTGGACGAAGGAGTGGGCAAAGTGAGGGTCGAGGCAAAGGTCGAGAAGGTCGAGACCGCCAAAGATCGAACGGTCGAGGCGAACGCTTATGAAATGGGGCAGGACGCACGCGGAAATGAACAGAACGTACCAGGAGATGTCGTAGACGACCCAGGGGGCTACCACGCCTATGCAGAGCTGACGAGCGGTGCAGACGAGCTGACCGCACCGGTAGATCGCGCGGATGCGACGGTCGAGTCACATGGTGACGAAGACCTCCGAACGGAGTCAATAATCGATAAGGACCTACCTGGGCATGGGCAGGAGAATGCCCAATGCCAAATGAAGCCCCCGGACGGCGATACAGACGGTGACGACGAAGATCGGGCGCCGAACTTAGTTGGCAAGACGCCAGACTGCGTGGATGCGACAGCCAAGTCGGCGGGCAACGACGGCGATACGGACGATGTCGGAGGATGCCCCGAGGTCCATGGAGGCAGTCGAGATGGTCGACGAAGCGGCGACGATGGTGCAACGAACGGCGCCAGCAGCGAGTCATATCGACTCGAGCTGAGGTCGTTAGCTACAAGGCGGACGAGTCAGCGTCGGGGACGACTGGAAAACAATCCAGAGGACTTATCTGAACCGCCAGAGCCACCAGACGGACTCGCAGACGCAGCGAACCAGACGGGAGTACTCCTAAGCGTTGAGCTCGAGGGGGAGAGAGGAAGGTCGGCGAGTGTCGACGAGGCACTTACCAGCGTCGAAGCGGATGCGTTGGGAGCATCAGGTCACAACGAGGACCCTAGGGACCGACCTAGGGAGCTGCAGAACGCGTTATAACGTCAGCAAGAACGTCTGAAGCAGGGGGAGGAAGGAGACTCACCTCTGAGGGCTATAGGCAAGCCACACGCGCCGGATATCGAAGCGAACGCGTCAGTGATGCTAGGACGCAACGAGGACAATAGGAACGTGCCGAAGGACCTGCGGAACGCGTCGGAACACGTCAGACAAAGGTTAGAGCGACCTGACAGAGGGTACCCACCAGAGGAGGTCCAGGTCGAGCAGGACGGCCCGGGAAGCAAGGCGGACGTGTCGGCGACATCCAGACGCGATGAGGACGTCAGGGGTAGGCTGAAGAAGCTGTCAAACGCGTCGAATCGCGTTAGCGAACGGTCAGGGCAAAGGGAGTCAAAGAACTCACCCAGGGAGGCTCGAGACGAAGCGGACAACTCCAGCGGCGATCCGAACGCACTATACGACGTCCATAGCGACCCAGAAACACCTAGAAGCGTTAGGGATCAGTGCATCAACGGAACGAACGCACCAGCTCAAGATACAGGGCCAGGAGGCCATATGGGCGAGCAGGAGGAATCGAGAGCGGTCGAGCGTGATTTGAAGCGCAGGAACGGTGCAGATGGCGCTGAATACAATGGGGATCGATGGCGGATGGACGGGGCAACGAGCGACACGCGCAGTGACTCGAACCGAGTCAATACGAGGGCACTAGCTGGCAACCGGGCAAGTCAGCACGGACGGTGCAAGCGCACGATGACAGACGTACCTGGACCATCCAATCCACTTCCAAATGACCACAGACGACCTACCGAGCACCCAGACCCACCGCGCCGACGAGGAAGATTAAAAACGCGACCTAGAAAGGTTAGGAGAAGAAGCTGGACTCACCCAGCGATCGGACCGCGTCAAGGCCGAATCTGGCGCATCGGACGCATTGTACACAATGTACATGACATATAGAACATGTGTTAGCATCCAGGAGACGTGAAACGCGAGGATCGCGGCACCAGCAACGATCGAGGACGACCGCGCGCACAGCAGTAGGAGCGCTGCAATAGCCGAGCCGCGACTTACCATATCGGGTAACCGTTTGAGCGCAGCATTGGAACCACCTCACGGACGCTCGATGGACACGAAACGGACACTCTGCGAAGTGTTGCACACCACATAGAGGTATAGGTATCCATACTCTTCATTATTTCCCTCTTTATTTTGGGCAAGCATTCACCTTGCTAGGGCTGTCGAGATAAGCAAGTGCACGCACACGCACGAGCAGAACCAGCTCAGTCGACCAACGGTCGACCAACCAGTGCCTGCATAGATCAGCGTGCAATGTCGCCCATATACCCACAATCGTATGGACCACGTACAGACTTTCTATTCAACCTTATCTCGTTCCTTGATCTTTTGACATGATCATATGCAACTTGTTGATAGTGCTCTACTCACTTCATCAGACACAATAGCGATTATCATATATATATTGTACCATTCGACACAAAGCACCTCAGTCCATTCTACTGCATGCGACTGAGGTGAGCCTTTCATATTGTACTTACTGCCTACTTGAGCTGACTGTACATAGTATCATTGTCCCTCGATAGGTGAATATTACCTAGTCCATTCTACTGCACATGACTGAGTATCATTGTCCCTTGATAGCCGTGTGCCTCATCTTTTGTGCTCATTTCTATTAGGTTATGAGCCCTGATTTCTCGAAATATTGATCAGAGACTCACTATACTTTGTCACCATGTCCATCACCGTCCCCATTACCACTGACACCCTCCTGAACAATGTTTCAAAGCTTGACATCAAAGGCACCAACTGGGCCATCTTCAGCTTCCACTTCCAGGTTGCTGTCGATGCCAAGGAACTGTGGGGCCACTTCAATGGCAAAACTGCAAATCCAAATCATCAGGCGACAGCTACCCAGCCGCTAACTGCCAATCAGATCACTGAAAACAATAAGTGGTTGAAGGATGAACGTATGGCGAAGCACCTACTGACACAGCACATTCTGGACTCAACTGTGCTGTGTATCCAGAAGCTAGCCAATGTAGCTGCCATGTGGGCAGCAATCAAGACAGAGTATACAGAAAAAGGTGCATATGCACAAACTGATTTGTGTGTGCAGTTCCTGGACTCAAAGTTGCCGAAAGGCAGTGACACCCATCAGTTTCTAGATGGGCTATGGACGAAACATAAAGAATTAGCTGCTGTTGGTGTGGATATTGACGAGAATGATTACCGCTCAATGATCATAAAATCCCTTCCTAATCATCTTGCCAACTTCACATCAAGCCAGCTCACTGCTGCATGGCTATTCACGACAAGCAAAATACTGGAACCCGATATGCTCATATTAGTAATTTTTGAGGAAGCAGATTGTTAGAAAGCAAAGTACCCACCACATGCTGATAAGGATCGCGATTGTGACAAGGTGATGGCTGCTGGACCGTCGGATGAATCGCATGGACAAGGAAGGGGCCACTGGGGCAATGGAAACCACCAGGGGAACTCGAAGCACAACCCACCTAAGTGTTGGGAATGTGGCTCCACTGAACATTTAGCAGCTTGGCACAAGAAAGAGGGGAACAAGAAATCTACCTCTAGCACAGATGTCACAAATGTCGCAAGAGGAGGCTCTGATTCAGAGGACGGGGTCTTTGCAGTCTTGGACGAGCTGAGCAATGATGAATCCATCCCTGGCCTATTGGAAACGGAGTCAGACAATGAAGAAGGAGATAGTGACAACTGGTTTTCTGTTACTGATGAAGACGTGTTTAAAGATGTCTGGGACCTCGAGGAGTCCTGAAAGGCAACAAGAGTCGAGAACGAAGTGTTCGTCGACTGCCCTGCACCTGTCAAAGAACCAGCAGATGTAGCTATGGAAGCAAATGATAGTTGTATCGAAGGTTATGCTGATTCTAGTCAAATCGAGCTTTTTGATTCTGGGATGACCCGCCACATCTCCCCATACCATGAGCATTTCAAAAACCTCACAGACATCCTGAACAAATCCTTCATTGCTGCAAATCGTCAGAAATTTGTTGTGACTGGCGTCGGCGACATGATTATCAAGGTACCAAATGGATATAACATATCGTAATTGTGACTCACAGAGGTCTTGTTCTCACTGGAGGTGGAATATACCCTGGTATCTATTGGCCGTCTTAATGAGCTCGGGCTCTCGACAACATTCGCTGAAGACTTCTGTACCATCCGCAGATCAGATGGCAAGACAATAGGAAGAATACCACGCACCTCAAAGGAGTTGTACCGTGTTGTACACGAACACAAAACAGTGAGTGCTACCACCAATACTGTAACAGTCATGGAGCTGCATAGAAAATTCAGCCACATTGCGCCATCTGTTCCTCATCAACTAGTTGAGAAGGGATTGGTCAGTGGTTTAAAACTGGATGACCTGAAGAGTATCTTTGATTTTTGCAAGTCCTGCATCTATGGCAAGGCTACTAGAAAGCCGATCACCAAGGAGCGTGAGGGGGAGCATGCCAAGGAGGTTGGTGTGCTCATTTGATCTGACGTCTGGGGCCCTGTACCCATTGCAATCCTGGGGGGCAAATGCTACTATGTTACATTCACAGACGATCACTCATGACTCACCTACATGTATATACTTTGCCAGAAAAGCGAAACCTTCGCATCATACCAGAAATTCAAAGCATGGCTTGACCACCAACTTGCAGCGAAGATCTGTCTACTACACTCAGACCACAGGGGTGAGTACCAAGGCAGAGAGTTTGTTGCCTACTTGCAACGCCAGGGGACCATGCAGCAGTTCACTGCACATGATATCCTGCAACATAATGGTGTAGC
>JBBPKJ010000814.1:0-16408 GCA_038089195.1 Brasilioporus rufonigricans | reverse complement strand
GCAGTGGCAGCAGCACTTGAGTCACCGCATATTTTCGGTGGTTGGTGATGTTGACCGCTTTGTAAACAGTTGCTTCACAAATTCTAGCCAACAACTGGCGCTGATTCTGAACCTCGGTAAGCATAGAACAAAAAACCAACGAGACGAGGCTCACAAATGGAAGTGTGGTTCGAGGTCGGGATGAAAAAAAAGAGCAGTAGCCATAGCGGCGAAGATGGCGGTTGGAGGTAAGTCAGATGACTGATTTGATGCCAGCCTTTGTCACTGAATCAGGCAGCAGGGCACAATCCCAAGATTCCCCTGGCAGCAGTGAGCACCACCTGGGTTTGTCAGGCCAGTCGTGATCACTATTAACCAGATCCTCGCTATTAACCAGATCCACGGATGTGTACGTGTTTGCTTTGGACTTTTTTTCGCTAAGTCTTCCTACTCGCTCACTTAGCACTCACTCACCTAGCACCCACTCACTTCACATGCCATTGGACGACCTTCTGGCAGGGCTTTTCGAGAATAAGATATGCATAGAGGTACCCCTCAAACACCATGAAATATACCGGTTCACGCACATGCCAGAGTTTCCAGACCCTCTGGTAAGTGCACCCTTTCGCAACCAAAACAACTAGTAGTAACATTGATATATGCTATTGAACTTCGGCCCTCACCTCGACGTGACGTGGATTCGCTGTGGGAGCCGAAGGTTATCATAACCAAAAGATCATGAGTTACTCCCCAACGCTCAAAGGGCCACGTAAGCTTACAATAAATCATGTCTCTGGTTGCCAAATAGCAGCGACGTGTCTCGAAATCGATCCATCTGCGTGGGTGGCAACATCCCAAGTCGTTGTCTGGGTGTCTGTTGAAGGTTGTGAGTCCGAGTTTTCTTCCTTTAGCCTAACGTACCATCTGTTGATTTAGCATTCCTGACGCAAAGTCCATCTCACAACCATTCCCCCCAAACAAATTTTCTTGGGAACGACCTGTGAGTGGTGAAAGACGTTACCCGCCTCGGGGTTGTGGCATACTGCTTCCTCGGTCAGCATTAGAGGCTCCGTCTGGACGAAGCGGAAAATGATTCATCACGTTGAGGGTCGAGAGTACTGGGTCGAGGACGGGAGGGGATTTTGTGTAGAGGCAGGGGAGGTATCCCGAGCCCAGGTGGGGGGATCCTGGGCGGATCCACATCTACACACCTAGCTACCTAACTGTAATCTATCTGGATGCAAATCCGAGTGCAATGGGACTTCAAGAAACGAGATACATCGTAAATCCAGAGCGTATCTCGAGTCTGATTACCCAGAATGAGAAGATCTGGAGCATGGGACCCGACTGTTATCTGTGTTCCGTTAGAGTCCCGAATTTGCGTCGTTCTAGATTCTGGTTCTAATGTTTACAAGCTGTATATAGACTCTGGTTGTAGACGAGGTAGATTCCTTATCTGGATGATAACCAGATCAAGTTTAAAACTCGTTTCCGCAGTGAGTGTCTCAGGTGGACTCTGAGGGAAGCCGAAGAAGTCACCCTCAGAGAACTCATCCACGTCTGGAATCGGTATTGTCCAGCATTGAGGGAGGTGCAGCTCAAGTCTGGCGGAGGGCGAGCCCTGATGCCCAGTGAAAAGCGACTGTGATCGGGTATGTTCGGACATGTCCGAGCATGTTTTCTCTGTTGATACACAAGAGATCATATGGTCACATTTATTGCTAACAAAATGGGAATTACTGGGATGTTCATGTGTGGTACTATATGGTTATACATGTTTTTAGGAGGTGTAACATACTATGGCAGATCTCGACATACTCTGATTAGATGTCCCTGGTTGCAACATCTGATAATAAATGATGTGCTATGTTATCAAATGCTAATCACATCTACTTGTAGCTGATCCTGTATGCTGCAGTATGCTCCCTAATGACTGATTTCCTGATGCCCTGATTGCGATAAATGTCAACAAATGATTCCTTATGTCCATGTATGCTGATCATGTCTGATCGAATCTGATCCCATATGTTCCCTAATGATCATACAGTCTGTTCATTTCTGTTCAAAACTGATTATTTATGGTACGAGAACATCTGCTGGTATCTGTTACATAATGCTAGACTCTCCAGTAGACCGTACAACTGAATGCAAAGAGCCCAGAAAGTGGTGACAAGTGTGGCGAAGAGAGCGAGTGGCGAAGAGTCCAAACAGCGGCAAGTGAGATGACCATGAGGAGAGCGAATGGCATGCAACAGAGAGAGTGAATGCGAAGAATGTACAGATAGAGATGACATGATGGTGCGATGACGAGTACAGTACGAGAGCTTGAGCAATGCTGACAAAGAATTAATGTATGAGAATAGGGTACGATTGAGTGGATTGTGGGTTATGACAGACTCACATTGGATTCACAGGCACGAGGTGGTTGTGCCTGCGCCTGTTGTGCTTGTGCCTCAAATTGCTGAAATGGTTGCTTTAATTGCCTGGCGCTAGTTTTATCAGCATATATGCAGTCCCCTAGAGCAGATAGTTTCAGACTGGTAGCCATTCATCATTGCATATGGCTCACGGCTGGCGCGATATGATCCTTCTCGGAATGCTTGGTGGGGACATTTGACGACACGATTGAGCCCCCGGACGGCCATACGGACCGTGACGACAAAGACCGTACGCCGAACCTAATTGGCTCAGCGCAAGACCATATAGAGGCGATGGACGTGCTGCCAGGTGGTATGCACGAGACGGACGATGTCAAGGACCGCCAAGAGGACTTGGAAGGCTGCAGAAACGGTCAGCGAGGTGGCGACGATGGTGCAGCAAATGGCACTAGCGGTGACTCGCAGCAAGTCACACTGCTGTCGTTACCTACGAAACGAACGGAGCCGCCAGACGATCCAATAGATGCTGCGAACCACGTGAGAAGACCCCCGGACGTTGAGCTCGAGGGGGAGAGAAGGGAGTCAGCGAGCGTCAACAAGATGCTTACCAACGTTGAAGCGGGCGCATGGAGGACTTCCGGACATGACGTAGATGCCAGGGACAGGCCTGAGAAGCCGATAAACGCATCAGAACGTCAACACAAACATCCGGAGCAAGGGGAGAAAAAGGGCTCACCCAGGAGTGCCCCAGACAAGACAGTCGACCCGAGCGCCGAACCGGACGCGTCAGGAGCGTCGGAATACGCAAAGGACGCCAGGAATGTCCAGAAGAACCTGTGGAACGCATTAGAACGTATTACAGAATGGTTAAAATGACTTGACACCAGGTACTCACCAGAGGAGGCTCCAGATGAGCAAGCCAACCCGAGCGTTAAAGCGAATGCGCCTGGAGGGACGGCAACGCCAGTAACGTGCAAAGGGACCTGCAGCACGCGTCAGAACGCGTCAGACACCGGTGGGAACGACCAGATACAGGGAACTTACCAGAGGATGCCCAGGACGAGCAGCGCGACCCGAGAGGCGATGCGGACGCGTCAGTCATGCCAAGACGCCATTTAGACGCCATTGAACGGCTAAAGAAGCTGTTAGCAACATCAGAACGCGACCACGAGTGGTCAGAGCCGAGTGGAGGAGGAAACTCACCTGGGGAGGCTCAAGACGAGCCGAACGACCTGAGCGGCGATCTGAACGCGCCAGACGATGTTTATAGCAACCAAGGAACTCCTAGACACGTCAGGAACCAGCGTATCGATGAAACGGACCCACCAGATCGAATTAGAGGGCCAGGAGGCCATATAGGCAAGCAAAGTCGATTGGAAGACGTCCAGAGCTGTTTGGAGCGCCAAAACGTTGGCATTAGCGACGGAATGGCTGGGAATCGATGTAGAATCGATGGCGTAACGAGCGACGCACGCTGCGACTCGAAACGAGTCGAAACGTGATCGCTAGCTGGCAACCGGTCAGATCAGTACAAACGGCGTAAGCGCAGCAAGACGAGCGTACCTAGGCCATCCGAGCCACCCCAATTCCATCCCAGGCGACCCATTGAACGACCCCCATTGAAGGTCAAGCGTTTCGCGGCAGAACTTGGACTGCGCGTGGCTTGAGGGGGAGTGTCGGGATTAGCAAGCGCGCGCGCAGCCACAGCCACGATCGCGACCCGCGCTGTCAATGACCGGTGCGCGCAGGGCCCGACGCGCCACGTTGCCCGCATACCTACCATCGTATGGACGCTCTATTCACCCGTGATAGCCCTTGCTGTTGACCCTTTACCCCTCGTATAGTGCTATATTCCTGTCACAGACATGGGTCGCAATGCGGTTGGGACCGACAGCTTCATGGAGGGTTTTGACGATGCTGGGACAGTGCTGCTCAGGGCTGGTGGAACGTGCCGCATGGCCATGATATCGGGTGTGCCAATTAGGGTATAGTTGGTCCTGATGGAAGCAGTGGGCTTGAACTTGCATGGCTTCTCATTGTGTGCAGAGTACTTTGCGCCCGATGCAGCTTCTATGCGTCGCATGATGAGCGAAGGCGTGACGTCAGACTGAGTGGATGCACGAGATCAGGGGTGAGACGTCGGATTGAAAGAAACAGACCTCATTGCACGTGTTGATCACAATGTGCCTGCCACTGAGGAACTTTGCTATAGCGCCCGAATGAGAGTGGAAGAGACCCTTCTTGACATCTGGTATGCCATCACCACACCAGTTGATTTGAACGAACTTTATGAGCTTGCTCTGCATGTCAACAGGAGGCACATTAGCCCGACCAAGACAGGAGTGGATGAAACGGACGAAGGTTTGGGTCGACCACTCTAGCAAATGCATACTGGATCCTGGTGTACACAATAAGCTGGCATTCTGTTGCACAGCAAGGTGAGCCACTGACCTTCTGTCCAAGAACTCTTCCTGTAGTTGTTCGAGTCGGCCATCTCCGGTAGACTGCACCTTGAGGTTGTTAGAGACCGGGCGAGCTAGAGCGTAAGGACAGTGAGTCCTTGGTTAAGTCAGTACATGTTGTAACGACAGTGAGTGCCGATGCAGCTTACCTCCAGTCGGATGATAGTAGACTGGAGGGAAGGTGCGGCAACTCCGAAACACGTAATCCATGTATGCTATCTATGCAAGGTCGGGCTGCTTCCAGACGATAGGCACACTCTTTTCGTCGACTAGGGAGACCACAGTATAAGCGACACCAAATTTTACCACTATGACTGACCATTCCATCCCAATAAACCAATCGCTAAGGTGTGAGTACCAGGTGGTAAATGCTATAATGCGAGGCCGTCCGAAGTTGTACTTGGAGCATACGCAGTTAAAACGCTGTTGCGAGCTGCCAGACGAGTCCATGGTAGGGAAGCGATATCATTGCACACGCAACACGCTGGATGGCATATTGCATCAACACGAGTTAATTAAACCGGTATGGTTTAGATAGAAGAATAAGACTATAAAAACACTAGGAGCTAGTAACTAAGAGTGCAGACAGGCTGAGCGAACGATAAGCCTGCGAAAGGGTTAGTAAAGCGCAGACCAGTCTGAGCGATCAGTCAGTTAGTAGAGTTCAGACGAGAGTCTTGGAAAGGTTTGGCAAGTCCAAGCAAACGATAAGTCTAGGAAAGGGTTAGTAGAGTGCAGACGAGTCCAAACGATCAGTGGTGAATCCAAGCAAAAGATAAAGTCTGCGAAAGGGTTAGTAGAGTCTGAGTACAGCCCTGGGATTGGCGAGTCCAGGCGTGTTATTTCTGCCGTCCACATACGCGCAGATATAATCATACAAATATTAGTAAATACATAGAGTAGCATACGAGGTCAGTCGCCATCACAGTCACTTTTCACTGGGCCTGATGGCGTGTGGACCCAACGGCCCACCAAAGTCAGCCGCACACGCAATGTGGGATTCGAAGCGGCATGATGAGGACGCTCAGTATTTCTTGTGTATATATGCTAGCAAATTTGGCGTCGGCCGATAATACAGGGGCAACCCAAATTTGTGTGTGCCTAATGTCCTTGCGCGTGGTGTCGCACACTTGTACCGCAACCCAGTGATGCCATGGAGTGCAAAAACTGTGAACTCAGACAACGCCAGTTCTGTTGCGAACGCTGTCTGCGCACCCAGTGAGTCAGGCACCCACGACCAATCCTTGCCCATCTGACCCACGACGCACAAGCCTGCGCGACATTCATTTGCAGACCCAATGCTTTAGCAAGGACCGCGACAACCAGGTCGCCACGGCCTCGTGTGCCCTCAAGGGCGTCGAAGGCGCACGGACGACAAGGTCTACCCTCACGAGCTGTCAGAAGCGCGTAGAGGAACTCGCAGAGGGCTTGGCGAGGCTCAAGCGAGACCATGATGCCAGTACGTCCTTTTTCCTTACGTGCCTGACGTCCTCATCTATACCCCCTTTCCCGTCTCAAGAACGCGAGCGACTGTGCCAGCTACGCGAATCCCTCGCAGCGCGTCGTTGCACCCTCTCTGTCACATGTCTTGTACCCGCACCGCCCCTCGACACGTTGATGGCCAAGGAGACGCAGGAGTTGCACGCGCTCTTGGCGACGCTTGCGTGTGCATGCTCGGGGCTCCTCCAAGAGCTTGTCGAGGTCTTTCACGTCATCGATAGGCAGACGACCCCCGATCGGCGGAAAAATGGGCACCAAGGGGAAATGGACGATCGGTGATCTGATCTTGCCCGTTCCCGGGGACATTCGACGTACGTGTCTTTCGTGCTGTCGCTCTTCGCGAGTCCTCACTGGGCGATGTGGCATAGGGTATCCTCCAGATCACATCAACGCCGTCATCATGCATACCGTCCATTTCCTTGGGTTTTATCTCGGCGTCAAACTCCCTTTCGAGATGGAATGGAGCAGGAACAGGTTTGGCGTCAGACAGCCGTGGATCGGGGCCGGTAAACGCGGGGAATCGGGTAGCTGGGCCAAGTATGTCCTTTCCGTCCCATGTGCATGCAGGCTCTATAGTTGTGGATTGGGCATCTAGATGGACGACGAAACACCCGCTACATCTCACGGCCTCCTTGCCACCATCTAATTCGTCCCCTTCGTCTCCACTGACACCTCTCCCGACGTCGACACCGTCTGCAGTTCCCACAATAGCGTCCTTCGTGACCCTCGCACCGCCCACCAAACCTGAGGCATCCTTTACGACCGCATTCGCCATGTTGCTCTACAACGTCTGTTACCTGGCCCATACCCAGAGCATCGAGATACCCCTCTCATAAGTGGGCGACACGCTATGAAATCTATGGGCGGTGTGTTGCAGTGGCGAGCTGGGACGGTACGTCGACTCTTTGGCTTTCTGACGTGTCGTTCGTTCGTCTTACTCAGTCCGTGTCAGTCATTCGCATGAAACGATGCCTGGTTTACCGCCTCCGATCCCCTCCTCGTGTCCACTGGACTAGGGTTAGGCGTGCTGCCCTTCTCAACATGCCCCTCATAAAACATACCCTCGATGTCATCCCTGCCCATTCCCATGACACCAACACCAACATGTGTCGCCTCATCCATTTGACCATGCTCAAGACTAACCCCAGACCTTCACCCATTGACACCGACCAGTTGAGCCCTCAAGTTCAAGACTGGTGGGACGAATATATTGTGTATGCCACTTCCAACAGCCCTTCTTGTCCTGTGCACTCATGTCTGTTCTAGCTACGACGTCCTCAAATGCCATACTCTCTCGACTGGTGCGTTATCCAGATTCTATCAAATTACATGTCCGATCTCACTCTTGGTATGAGTAGTATGCAAGATACTGTGGTGGTAATTTGTACCTCATCTCCATGGAAGGCTTCGGTACGGACGTGTACATCCATCTGAACAAACTCTCAAGAGCCGTTGCCTTGATCGCGTATTGCGGGCGTATTAAACGTCTTGCGTTACTCGAATCTCGTCCTAAAGGAGAGATGGGAACGTAGATGCATGACACTATCCCATCCGTATGTATATGTATCGTACCGGGGAAACGGCACGGTGTATGGGCCGGGTTTGTCCCTTTAAGCTGGTGCCTCTGTCATATTCTACGTGGTTACTTCAACGTTCATTACGAGTGTTAGCTCTGTTTTATATGTTGGCATTGTCAAAGTTGTATATCAGTACTTCGGTGCTAATTGCAATGTATGTGTGTACACCCCCTGTGACCCCCCGTACTTTGAGTTGTTTGGCATGACTGTCCACTGCAACGCGGCGCGGTTTGGAAGTGTGGCCATTTCGAATTGATTGGCCTTGTTAGATGGACTCGCCAAAACGTGCTGGATTGCCATCTTCCTCTGAAACGAAACGTATAAAGCTTACAGTTCCATTAGGCCAATAATCACAAGGCACTTCACCCGTCGACCCTGAAAATGCACTGGGAAAGCGCTCAGAACTCGACCCCATCCAGGTGGCAAGCTTGGCAAGATACCGAACGACCCGGACGACGGTGGGGGACGACGAAGACCCCGCCCAACTCGAAGCGACGCGGCTGAAGCTCGAAGAACAAGCCCGTAAATACCTCGCGGCCCAGACGCACGATGTCATCATCCCTTCCTACTCGGCTTGGTTCGACATGTCGACCATCCACCCCATAGAGCGTCGTGCGCTCCCCAAGTTTTTCAATTTGAGAAATCAATCCAAGACGCCTTCAATTTATAAGGAGTACCGCGACTTTATGATGAACACGTATCGTCTCTGGCCGACGGAGTATTTGACCGTGACCGCGTGTAGACGAAACTTGGCTGGCGATGTTTGTGCCATCATGCGCGTCCACGTGTTCCTCGAGCAGTGGGGACTTATAAACTATCAGGTACGGTTTTTTCGTAGCCTCTTTCTGTTCGTTTGCGCTTACGGACAACTTTTGCAAGATCGACCCAGAGCAGAGACCAGCGGCCCTCGTGCCTCCATTCACTGGTCATTTCCGCGTCATCCTCGACACACCTCGTGGTCTTCAGTCTCTCCATCCAAGAACACGCCCTTCCAGCACCCATCCCGCTTCCAATGGTGTATCAAAAAATCAAATGTCGTCCACAATGCTCGGCGCTACCTCCACTACCACGGCTTCTCTTGAACTTCGTAATTCCATCCACCAAATCACCTCGAAAGCCTCCCGAGAACTAAAGCCCGCCGAAGCCAAAATGCTCGCTAATGGCATCTCCTCGAACGCCAAAGGCGACATGTCGTACCAATGTGATACCTGCGGGACTGACTGTACCGCGCTACGATATCACAGTCTAAAAGTCAAGGACTTTGAGCTCTGTGCGCCGGGCGGTTCCCCTCCAACATATTTAGCGGCGACTTTGTAAAACTGACCGTTATGCCCCCTGGCGTTGGCCATGGGTCGGACGACGAATGGACGGATCAAGAGGTGTTGTTGCTCCTCGAGGGGATAGAGATGGCTGGACTGTCATCGAGGATCACATTGGGACGCGCACGGCACAGCAATGTATACGCAAATTCCTGTCGTTACCGATCGAGGACCCGTATATCACGGCAGAAGGGAACCAAGGCGCACTCAGATATGGGAAGATCCCACTCGAGCAGGCGGACAATCCGGTGATGAGCGTGGTGGCGTTCCTGGCTGGCATTGTGAACCCCGCTGTAGCCGCGGAGGCAGCCAAGACTGCGATGCACTTTCTCGCCGAGGGCGGTGCGCCAAAGGACACCAAAGGTGAAAAACAGGGAGATGCCAAGGAGGGCGTGGACGGCACGAAAACCAAGGAGCATACCATGCGACATGACACGCGCCGTCTGTGCCACCAAACATCGAACCGTCGACCAAGCACGGTCTGCCGGGTGCGCAGGCAAACGACATGGCTGTCGACCAGCCTTCTGCCGTGTCGGGAAAACTCGCATTGCCCACGTAACCCATCTCATTGCTCCCCTCAACACGTGATGCCGAGCGACTCCAAGTCACTCACAAAGAGATTGAAGGTGCGTTTTCTGATTCCATCCCCTCGATCTTTTCATCTCATCTAGGTCTGCACAAAGGTCGCCAGCTACCTCGAGCAGGGCCAGCAGCTCGAGAACTTGAGTTGGCGCTACTGGCGTTTGCAGACTCTCATCGTCAACGCCGACAATGCAAAATCGAAGCGCTCTTGTCCCCTCGTCCCCGCGTCCCTGCGTTCCTGCATCCCCACATCCCTGTATCCCTGTGTCCCCGCATTCCCACGTTTCTTTGTCCCCTCGTCCCCTCGTCCCCCGTCCCCCGTCCCCCGTCCCCCGTCCCCCGTCCCCCACATCATGCATCAGTCAAGTCCCAGGAACTTCAAACAGCGTGTCAGCTGGTCGCTGAAGAGACTACTGACATCATGAACCCATATGTGGCATGCGCAGGTCGTATCATCCACCGCGTACTCAGGATTCAGGACGTGTTCCTCGATGTGCTAGTCCCTGTCCTTTCTGAGTTTGACAGCACGCCCTTTGTGACGGGGATGCCTGTCAGCGTAACTACATTTGTAGATTGTGTACTTACCGGTGTCGATCAAATCTTGAGCGGCAGCTCGTTCTGCCTCGAGTTTCTCTGGCGTGTCCTCGGGCCCCTGACATTCTCTCGTAGGCTAAACCCAGGGTAAGCTAATTATATTTACTTGGTGAGCCAGACTAATCAAGGCCTTGTGGTGTAGTGGTTGATACTCCTTGTCTTCCATTTTCAGAAGTTGTGGGTTCGGGTCCCACTTGTGGACTACTTTTTTGGGCCCTGACGCACTCGGCTTAGCGAGGTGACATGGCTTACGGTCCTCTTACGATCAGTATGACAGCAACGTACTATCATATCACCTAAGAGTCAGTTCGACAACCAAGGATGGGCTGCTACATCAGCTAAAAGATGTCCCTAAGTGGTGTAAGTGAGCTACCGCATCCAAGGGGTTTCACGGCCAGCCGTGCCGGAGTTGCGGCGCTCGAACTTTCCCTTCTCGACTTGCCCACAACACCATGCCCCAAACCACCGCCGTTCGCTCCACTCCTTTCCTACCCCGCCATTACTTTCGCAACTTTCTGTTTGGCTTTACTGCCTTCATTTCCCTGTGTAGTCTCAACGTCCTGCAAGCTATGTCAGGTTCTGAAGGCCAAGTGTTGAAGAAACGTGTCTGTTGGACCGATATCGAAGTCCACCTGCTGCTGGACTATTTCATCCGCATGAAGAACAAGCTTGCCCAAGGGAATTTCCCTTCCCATGTCTTCTCAAGTGCCGCAGAAAATCTAGGGCCAAATACAGATAAGGATGCTTCCAAAATCGTTACAAAATGGGCGTCACTAAAGCGCATCCACAATGCGATAGAGACATATCGCAGAGGTTCTGGGGTCCATTGGGATGATATTAATGGTGCAAACATACATACAGACGCAGAGATACAGTGGTGGGAGGAATATCTTAGGCAATACGTATGTATTATTGTTTTTCGTTTACAAAGACTCCAATACTTTGTAGCCGTTGATAGCAAAGGACCTTTCTGCCTTTAAAACAAAAGGGTGGCCATTCCATCAAAAAATGTTGCAGATATTTCCAGATGGTCATGTTCGAGGTGATGGGGGATATGGACCGTCTGGTGCTGACCCAGTCCTGGGTGGAATCGATGTACAACTGTCATCGGATGTGAGAAATACCAATTTCACAGCCTCTTCATCTGGTAGTCCTCATACTCCCTTCTCACTCCATGATTCTGTCTCACAATATCAACTTCCAGATTCCTTTGATACGGCTTTTGACGTTGAACTTGGCAGCACTGCTGGCGATTTCCAATACTTGATGGGCATTGCATCAGGTGTTACATCACGTGATCCTCATGTGCAGCAAGCTGCGGTTCACAACATTGTATCAAGATTAGGTGAAAGATTAGATCAAGTGGCCCCGCAATCCTCTGTGCACCATTCACCTCATAACACTTCCTATTATATGCCGGCCGCATTGCCCAACCGTCCCTTCACAGTCCCTTCGTATGTTATATCACCTACTGAAGTCTCTGCTTCGACTCCCATATATCAACCTCCTTCCCAATACTCACCTCCTGCTGCTGCTAGTATCTCCCAACCCTCATTGTCTGGCTCTCAGTTTGTACCCTATCCACACTCAACATCCAATCCGACAATGTCATCGCCATCCAACCCTCAATTCGTGTCTCATCTGCAGTCCATATCTTGTACAATATCCCCATCTTTGCCTTCCGGTTCTCCATTCACGTTACCAACCCAATTCACACCCTCTGCGACAATTCAGTCTTCAATACCCGATCCCCAGTCCGCAATATTCTCCCCTGCTATGATATCTGCTCTCTCACGCCATTCTGCTTCTGTTACATCTTCCTGTGGCAAGGGGAAAGCCTCTTCTGACACTGGAAAACGGACCTTTTCGGAAATGTCTGGATCTCGGAGCACTTCATTGCACTCAAGTCTTCCACCAGCTGTTGGCAGGGTATCAGCATCTCGGAGTCGTGGAGCCTCTCCCTCACTCGTCAAAGTAGGTTCTAGTAGAAACTCACAATCGGCTAAAAAACGCAGCCGTATGAGTGCAAGTACTACTGATGCAGATGCTACGGGAACCAGTAGAGACTCTACAATGACCAATGCCGCTGCAGTGGCTGGCATGATGGGTGCCATCTGGAACATCGGCGACCTTCTCAAAGAGGCTATGTCATCACCAGCACCCGAGCCCTCCTCTTCCTTAGGTCATGTCTCACAAGACTATACGGTGGTTGCTGCATCCCTTCTTGCTAAGGATATAGAACTTCCACTTCACGTCCGTTCTGCACTCGGAGTTGAAATGGTCACCAATGAACAGCTCCGTAAAATGTATGTGGGTCTAACTGACCCTGTTGTGCGTCGTGCGGTCGCTATTAGATATTATGAGAAGGCTCATCCTGGTGAAACTGTTGATGTTGGTGCAATAGGAGTTGATGGCGCTGTAGGTAGTGGTTCTTCCTCAGCTGACCCATATCACACATACTTCGATTCCGACTTGTAGCTCATAGAAACATGTACTAGTTGTGGGTGGTGGGTGTTTCACCAGCTCATAGTCGCTTAGATACAGTAGGGTCTCGGCAAAACGCTGCAAACTATCTCATCCCTCTCTTATCTTGAACACTACCACGCTGTTCACGGTCCTCATCTGATCGTGGTACCCAAGTCAACACTCCAAAACTAGGCTCGAGAGTTCGAACGGTGGACGCCAGAAGTCAATGTCATGGTACTGACAGGTACCAAAGAAGAGCGTGCCGAACTAATTGCCAATCGGCTCATCCTGCAAGATTTTGATGTCTGTGTCACTTCATACGAGATCTGTCTCATAGAAAGGTCGGCTCTGAAGAAATTCTCTTTCGAGTACATCGTAATTGACGAAGCAGACCGTGTCAAGAACGTTGATTCCATCCTTGCCCAGATCGTCCGCGCTTTCACCTCTCATGGTTGTCTACTGATCACCGGTACCCAACTTCAGAACAATCTAAAGGAGCGGTTTACTCTCCTCAATTTTATTTGTCTCGAGATATTTTCCAACTATGCCGATCTTGATTCTTTTCTTCACAAAGACGATGCCAGTGCTGATGGCGAGGAGGAGAAGAGCAAGAAGGTCATGGAAACATTGCACAAGATATTGCGACCCTTCCTCCTATGTCGTGTCAAGTCTGACGTAGAGGTTTCCATGATAGTCTCTTCACGACGCTCGGTTTCTATTCTGCTCGTCAAGTACAATTTCCTTGCCACCGATCGTACCAGTTCTACCCCCAACCCCAAACGTCAGGTTGATATTCCCAAGATCACGCGTCGTCTTCTCAAGGACAGTCCAGCTTCGGGTATCTAACTTTTTCAAGACGACCTCTATCTTGGATCCAAAGAACTTGTATGAAGACCCTTCTGGCTCGACTGAACCAAAGAGCTGAATTGATCGCTTGAACCGTTTTTGGGAAGGGAGGTATAAATCGAAATGGACCTGCATGTATTCTCGTGAGTAAAGTAGTAGAGGTTTAATAACCGTCCGTATGGTATCGCCAACCTGTGTCTCCTCTATCGTTACCTTACTTCTGTCCTTGTCAGCCTGCTTGGCAAATACGGACACACGCACCTCCTTCGGTGTCTGATAATGATCTACACGGCATTCAGTGAACCGTTCAGCCTGTTAGTTGCATACAGATCAGAAATTCATCAGTGGCCATGATGGCGACGTAATAAAGGATGCTGCGTACCAACTCTTCCGATGCACGTTGCTTCGGAACAAAGACATGGCGGCCTTTCTTGCACCCTTCGATCTTAAGGAATTCTTCGAATTCTAGGACTCTCCTTTTACAACAAAGATAACCCTGAATATCGCATGAGAATCGTCAGAAATACAGATCGGAGTATGTAGGAGTAGGTGTGCGAACGACGTAATACATACCTTGCTTCCCTCGTGGAAGATGGGCTATAGAATGAATCGATCCAGTCAGTAAACGCGAAGCCATTGGTAAAGCTGGCGAGAAATCTGAAACGTACTGGTGCTGGGTGGTAGGTGCATACAGTGCCTTCGCCGTCTCCGACGCGATTTTCGGCATCGCTCGCGAAATTTACGCTACAGCCTTTACGTCTGCATACAGTACCGGGTGCAACTGTTATACTTAAATCATCCTCTTCTTCCCGGGGAGAGGGGGAAGCGGATTCAGCAGGGAGTGCGGTAGCAATTTGCGCAGATATCAGCGGTTGAACTGCCCGCGCCGTAGAGTAGACTTCTTTTCCTTCTTTCGATTCCGTAACTGTGAGGATCTCACTGGCAGTGACTGCAGGCTTCGATACCTGGGGAGTAACTTCTTGCTGTACTGCCTCTGTATGCGCGCCGACTTCACAACCCTTGCCAGCGTGATCAACGATCGTTAGCAGCGAATGTGCTCTGCCGAGCGGCAAGACATGCGTACAGGTATAGCCATGAATTCATCGAAGTCGAGAACCGGCTTGTTGACACTTAAGCAGCAAGACCACGACTTCAGATCTTCATGGAAGATCTGATGATGTAACAGCTTGGAATGACTGATCTAGCAAGAGTGGCAACAGGGACTCACTGATGCACCAGGGTGATAACGACAAGAGGTTTCCGTGTTCCCTGCTGATGAAAATTCCTTACCGCATCCTTTTCGTGCGCAACGCGGCATGGCAGTGGGTCACATGATAAAGAGACGATCTAGTGTTGCGAACGCCGACCCCAAGTCTTCCTTGATATCATCGAGGTGAGCAGCTTTCAAGCTGCACAATTGGCTTACGTAACGACTAGAATGTTCGCGAAATTGCAAGATCAATTATGTATGGAGCTCAATGTGCGGTGGAAGTTCCGGTGGGTATTGGCTACGTAGGGAGGATTTGGTGAAGGTCGAGCGTGCACGATCGCGGCCGAAAACTCAAGGGTACTGTTCTGCAGATCACACCTACGTACATACACGATATCCGATTTCAATTGCAGTTGAACCATTGGAGTGCAATGCATCTCATCCCAAGCAATGACAATTACCCTATCGTCTCCAGAAATCTTGTCTATATGTGCGACAATATACATCCGGGACCTGTTGTACCTACATTCAAGTTATGTGCCATGCTCATTGAAGTTCCATTCATCCGATTTCAACCAAAAGGCTTGGTTCAAGTTGATGAGTCGATCTCGGCGTTCGGAACGATGATAGCTGGCAGATCGTAGCTTTTCAGTCACCAGACACAACTCATGTTGGCGAATTCGCCGCAACTCAACGTGAAAGAAAATCCAGTGTCAAACCAACGACAGATGGGGTAACACTAGCCTGCAGGGGCGTTACAGACATGTTCCAAGGGGGAAAGAGATACTATAGCACACAAGAAAAAGTTCTACAGTTTCGCCCTCTGCTTCGCCTTCAGCTCACGGGCGCGGTCCCGCAGTACACGACGAAGCAGCTTCCCACTCGGGTTCTTCGGGATCGCGCCGATAAACTCGACCCCTCCTGCAAGACGCTTATACGCCACCTTGTTGTCTGCCACAAACTGTCGTGCAAATCGACATCACCGTCAAATATCATCCCCGAGAGCGACCGTCAACACGAACCTTGATGATGGCACCCTTGACCTTCTCCGCTTCAGCCGGGTTTCCCGCGATACGCTTGGCGTGACGCGCGAAAGTCTTCTCTCGTGTGCAGATGCCGCATCGTCGCGTCCGAGGTACCAGGGTGTATGCAGAGCTGGTAGATGATACGGTAACACCTCTCACTCAGCGCTGGAAGGACACTGAAGAGCAGTTCCGCATGTACTACCGCCTTGCGCTGTCGCTCCTCATCCTTACTCTTGGTTCTGATTCGTGGCACACCGACGTTCATGAGATTGAGGATAACATGCCACACGTCTGGCACGCGCCGATCGCATGCAGGTCTTGAATCCGGTGCCTGCTCTCTGCGCCGCCAAACAAGAGGAAGTGACCAACATTGGGGTATCCCATGCCACGTTCCGTATTGCAGATGAGGAGGTCAAGGATGTCGATCCGAATGGCCTGATCGAGTGGTTCTTGGGATTCTCTGTCGGCAG
>JBBPKJ010000812.1:0-16414 GCA_038089195.1 Brasilioporus rufonigricans | reverse complement strand
TGATAGCCCTGATATATTAGCACATCAAACACCAAGCTGGGTGGTAATAATATGAGCTGAGTGGCCAGCATCAAGTCAAGCAAGGATAGTAGGCTTTTGATCAGCTATGAGAGATTGCATGGTGATGGAAGTCAAGAATAAGGATGTTTGACACTCATACATACTATTTACATATGTATCTTTGTTTGTAGAACCAACAGAGCTAAATATAGCTTCATTTGATAGTGATTTCAATCTCCAAATAAAAAGTGACAAAACTGGCCCAATGAGGTGTCCATTTTGTAATGGTGATATCTTGGCAGCATCTGAATGGAATCACATGATGTAAGGGGCAAAGGTGTAGCCAAGAGTCCATACTACAATATGTTCCACCAACGCAAGGGCTAATTCATTGATATGATTGCAGTGTACTTCATGCATTGGATTTGGATCAAACATTGGGCCAGTTTTGGGAGTCACTGTATCTACCGCTGTATGTACTTCAGTCAATGTTTGGCTGGTTCTGATTTCATACAGAATGTCATATGTGACCACATCGAATACTATTATGTCCCAATAAGTACATGCATGTTGTAGTTGTGCATGTACATGCCCAAGTCAAGCTAGCATCCCACAGATGTCAGTCAATGATATAGCTGATATTTTTCATCTACTGTTTATGCAATGATGTAAAGACTGTCTATGGTACAGCATGTGTGACATATGGTATATATACTCTGGATGTCTGCTGGACATATATGACAGTACTGTACCAAGGTAGTGGAAAAGGGCCTGAAAAAAAAATACACAAGTGGGGACTCAAATCCATGACTTGCCAGAGTGGAAAGCAAGGAGCATTAATCACTACATCACAGAGCCTTTGTATAATCAACTCACCAAGTAAATATAACTAGCTCACCCTGAACCTAGCAATTTTTTGTTGTTCTCCATGTCCACCACACACAATTCAGCTTGCCTACCTGTCAAGTCTGGTATCTCCAGTCTAGGTCTGATCAGAGTTTGTAGGTTAGAAAGGAGATTAGCACAGAGGTGGACCAGAGGTCTGAACAGAGTAGAGGTGGGGTTACTTAGGGGTGAGGACTTGGCGCAGGACTTATGTGTTGCGCCCTTGCATAGGTCCATCCTCTAGTGGAGGTCAGAGGTCAGAGCAGAGGTTTGGTGTAGGAAAGAGCAAGGAGATGAGGGACAAGGAGATGAGCAGTGTCTGACAAGGACAGGAGATGAGGGAAGACTTAGTTGATATTTGTACTAAGGTTATAGAAAAGTGGAGGGAGTCCTTAAGTATGTCTGGAATAAGGTACAGAGATACAAAAAGGGAAACAAGGATCAGTACCAAAATAGGCAGAAAGGTTTCAGACATCAAATATAAGTAAGGAGAAGAAGAAGAAGGTGAAGACAGTGCAGACAGAGGATGTGGTGGAGGAGGGGAAAGAAAAGCAAGGGAAACAGCAGAGGTTGGAGTACAAGCAGAGAGCAACAAAGAGGAAAAGGAGGACAGAGATGTGGAGATGAAAGACTAGGTAGTGTAGGGATGACTTTAGTATTTTTTTTTTGTTTGTCTTTCTTTTTTCATGGTCTTTAGTTTTGTTTGTCTTTAATCTTTTCAAATGAAATGTGGAGACAAATGGAGATCAAAAAGAATGAAAAAGAACCATGGATGAACAAGTCAGAAGACTCGAAGAGCTCTGTCTACAGAGTGGATAAAGGTCTAGGCTTATCAGGGTACTTCTGATGGAAGTTGTTTACAAGGTCCTTTGCATGTTCCAACTCCGTGGCTAACAGCCAGGAGGTCTCTTCATCAGTTCCAGAATATCTGAGCCAATGCATCAGGTACAGGAGTTGGCAGTGGTGCCTCCTTCAATCAATCTTGGAGTTCAAAATCTCCTCAATCTCATACTCTAGTTCCCCATTGACCTCTATTGGAGATGGTGGAGGTTAGACCTGGTTGGATATCATATTCAGAATAGAAGGTTCTAATTGTGAAATATGAAATACTGGATGAACAGAGTGTAGAGAGTCAGGTAAATGTAGCATAAATGAATGGTGCTCAGATGAGTGATGATTGGAAAAGGGCCCAAGTTCTTCTCTGAAAGTTTTTGGAAGATCTAGTGGAATGGAAATATTTGACCTTCACATATACCAGGTCTCTAACTCAGAAGTCCATGGCTGGGCTATGCTTGGTATTGGCAAGACCTTGGTACTGCTTCTGCACCTCTGATATCTCCAACCAGAGGAACTCATGGAGCTCATCCAAGTCAGTGATGAAGAAGGAGGCTGTGGAGGAGGTTAGTTTGTAATTGGAGTAGATGGAGAAGTTTGGGTGATAACCCTTGTTTGCAAAGAACGGAGATATGCCAGTGGTAGCACTAGGTGCATTGTTGTAGGCAAATTCTTAAAGAAAGGAGGTTATCCCAATCATCTTGTTGGTAGTTATAATATATCTGGAGATATTGCTCTAGAGTTTGATTAGTGCATTCCATTTGACCATCGCCCTCTGGATGGTATCCAGAGGTGAAGTGGAGTCACATGTCTAAGGCTTTACCTAACAAGTGGAAGAAGTGGGTGACAAATTCAGAGCCCCTGTCAGAGGTAACATGGCAGGGACTCTGTGCTTAGAGAAGACATGTAGGAGGAATAACTTAGCCAGTGCTTCAGAGGTGATAGTATCATGGGTTGGGATGAAGATTGCCTGCTTGGACAACCTATTGACCACCATGAGGATGACCATATAATCCTTTGAAGATGGAAGCTGTTTGATGAAATCTATGGAAATAGAGTTCCATGGTTTCTCTGGGACTGGGAGTTGCTTGAGGAGTCTGTACAGACAGTGCCTAGGGACCTTGATGCAGGCACAGGACATGCAGGAGCTTACATACTCCTTGATGAATGTCCAGATACCTGGCCAGGTGTATTCCTGGCAGATTAATTCTAAGGTATGGTTTTGTCCAAAGTGACCTGTGGTGGGATGATCATGGAAGGTCTGAAGGACCTGGAGATGGAGGTCATTGGCTTCCAGAACATATATCCAGTTGTCACAGAGAAGAAAACCTTCAGAGGAGACTGTCCAGCATTTATCTTTGATGGTGGCAGAGGAAAGGAGCGGAGACGTGATAGAGTTGGTAGGGTGGGTGGAAAGAATGTTGGAGTGGAGCTGGTTGATGTCAAGGAGTACAGATGTGCAGAGGACCAGAGCCACTAGGTAAGTTGCTCACAAGGACATAGTGAGTTGATCCTGCATAAAAATAGGTTTATAGTTGTTAGAGTTAACTCTATTGTGATTTTTATTGAGGAATTCCCAGAGGGCCTGTTGTTCAGTACCAGAGAGAGAATACAGCTTTCTGATTGGAGGGGATGCACTCTCCTCCAGCTTGATCTTAAGATTGTATGGTTGGTGCAGAGCCAGGGTGTTAGTGTACTTCTTACTAAAGACATCTGCAAATTCGTGATACTCCAGAGGGACTCTGGAGAGGTCTGTGGGGTCATCAAGGGCATCAGAGATGGAAGCAGTGTGGGCCTTGGCTTCCTTAGGAGACTAGAGGTGGATGGTGAATTGAATAGAGCCTTCCATCTTGCACACATGCACCAAGGCAGTGGCATTTATGAAAGAGATGGGAGGGCAGGTGAGGCCAGGGGCCTTAGGGGATATCAGAGGTGATTCCAGGGTCACTGGGGACAGCAGAGGTCCCAGAGGAGCAAGGGGCGACATCAGGCTTTGCATTCCTTCCATAGGAGTTTTGAATGAGATGCTGCTCATTATCCAGTCAATCAACAGATTGTAGTGGGTGAGCCAGCTGTGTCCTAAAACCAGTAAACTTGATGAATCCAAGGAGGTGACATAAAATGTCTTGGAGGTGGGTATCCTCAGAGGCAAAGGAGAGGGAAAGCATAGAGGTGGAGGTGACAGAAGTGGTGAAGGAGCTGTTGAACAGGCAGAGGATCATAGGGGAGATTGGGGAAGTAGACAGATTATGTTTACTAATAAAGGAAGAATCTATGAAGGAGTGAATAGAACTGGAGTCAATTAAAACAGGTATGGAGGTTAGCAAAAACTGTGAAATAGATAAAATAGGATGGAGAGAATTCGGATCTAAAAGAGTGAATGCATTAAGGCATAACTCCTTAAGAGCACAGTTGGGTTCAATGCAATTCCCAGCCCATGCAGAGTCATGGAAGTTGCTCTCTATTTTTTCACCTCTGAAGTGGAATTGGAGGAGGCCTCTGCTGAAGTGATGACAGCAGCCCAAGCTTTAGCAGCTCTTGAAGTAGATTTAGGGCACTCTTTGGCAGAGTGTCTGGATTTGCCACAGAACAGGCATAATCCTTTGGCCAGATGGCGCTAATGTTTCTCTAGAAGGAGTTTAGCATCTTTGCCTAGCTTTGATGAAATAGAAGGGTCTTGGGTAGACCTGTTACCTTGTTTCTTGCTTTCTCCAGAAGTTCCAGAGCTGCTTGAACCCTTGGATTTATCATCCTTGGGCACAGAAGTCTTGTTGAAGTTGCTTCCCAAGCCAGAAGTGGATGTAGAGGTATTGAAGAGCTTGTTTTGAGTACTGAAGTTGGAGCCAGAGGCCTTGGAGGAGCATGTGACCTTGTTCTTGTGCTCCCAGTACCAATGGTTGATTCATTGTGCTAGTGTGCAGAGGTCATGAATGTTATTGGGCTTACCCTGCCATGACAACTTGTCCTTGATGCAGTCCAAAAGGCTATTATAGAAACTCTGGTGGAGTGCACCAGAGCTCCAGTCACAGACTTTGGAGGCCAGATAGTTCCATTCAATGATAAACTTAGTGAAGTGTTGATTGTCTTACATCTGCAGTTGCTTGAGCCAAGCCTCCACATCTGCAACTACATTGTAGGGGCCAAAGTTGGCCTGGAGCTTGGAGAGAAATGCTCTCCAGTTGTCCATCCAGAGCAGACAGAGTTCTGGAGGCTCATCTCCAAGGAGGTCAGGCTTGAAGTATTCCAGGACTATGCCCTTGAGGTAGGACTGGGCAAATGTTACCTTTCCCCAGTCCTTCTTGTAGGATTTCAGATTTGCTTGAAAAGTGAGTTCACATTGGACAATAAATGGGCAGAGTTTACAGGAGTCGAGCCTGTCAAACAGATTGGGCTCACAGACCTTCATTTTTGGGGTATCAGAGCACTTATGGCAATGCATGCTCTGCCATGTCATATGCCAGATTGCTTCAGCAAGCTGGGTGAATGGTTTGAATGCGAGTGGGACATTATTTGGGTCACTGAAGGGGTCTCCACATGGGAGATCATTGTTGCCTGGGTTGAAGCCATTATTGGAGGAACCTGAGGGCAGATTGTTGTTGCCTCTGTTATTACCTCCTGGTCCTGGTGGTAGAGGGCCACTAGGGCCACTCAGAACTCCATATAGATCCTCATCATCATTGTCTAGAACCATAAATTGGGACCCAGTTGGGAACTTGGAGGAGATGGGGGTCATGACAGTGGAAGTCATGAAATGGAGGCTAGGGCAAAATGTGGTGGAGGTGGATTCACCATATGGTCTTGTAGTGAGGCTAATGAATTCTCCTAGTACTCTGCATGAACTGCCAAAGGTAGTGCAGAGTGATAATCATGCTTGTGGAAGTGGATGCAGGTAGTCATGACTAAAGGTGGAATGAATGGACCTATGCAAGTGTTAGTACAAATATACTGTCAAGTCCAGTATCTCCAGTCTGGGTCCGACCAGAGTTTGAGGTTACAAAGGAGATTAGCACAGAGGTGGACTGGAGGTCCAAGTGAAGTAGGGGTGGAGTTACTTAGGGGTGAGGACTCAACACAGGACTTATGTGTCATGCCCTTGTGTAGGTCTGTCCTCTAGTGGAGGTTGGAGGTTGGAGCAGAGGTTTGGCATAGGAAAGAGCAAGGAGATGAGGGACCTGATAAAAACAGGAGACGAGGGGAGACTTAGTTGATATTTGTACTAAGGTTACAGGAAAATGGAGGGAGTCCTTAAGTATGTCCAGAATAAGGTACAGAGATATGAAAAGGGAAACAAGGATCAGTACTCAAATAGGCAGAAAGGTTTCAGATGTCAAATATAAGTAAGGGGAAAGGTTTCGGATGTCAAAGCTTGCATCTTATTTTCTGTGACATATGTACCATCATGGAAGGTTAAGGACCTGACAGCAGGCCAGGTGCAAGGCAAACTATGTCATGATTGTGTACTCATTATGATGCTGAGCAATCTTATTTTTTGAATGGCTGGAATGCAGAAACTACTTGGTCTGTGTATTGGTGTCTGTTCCCATCATTGATGACAAAGCATTGACTGGAACAAAGAGTCTTGTGTTTTTTCTTTTGTGCTGTGGCTGATCCACTGTTGTTTTTTCTCTTGTGTGTTTGACTTGGCTCCATGGAGAAACTGAGGACTTCTTGATGTTAACAGTTTTTCTATCATGTTGATTGGTCTATTTCATCTGACATGATGGCATATGCTCACCATTCATTATGAGCTTGCACTGGGTGTTCCAATCCACTCAGTTGATGCATTCTGAGAGAAACATAGACAGATGTATGCTCAAGGAACTGATCACCTGTGGTCAGAAAGTATGCCCAGTTTCACAGTGTGCTCAGCATGACTTGCCTTTGATAGCACAAGCATTGGAATGATCTGCTATTGGTATGTATCACTCAGGAACTATATTGCATCTAATGAAGGCATAGCTACAGTGCACAGACATGTGAAACATATAAAATATATGTAATACACACATGTAGTACATATAAATATTGTCAAGCACCACCAACAGGAACACTTCTGGATCTTCATCTTGACACATTTGAAGCCATAAGCAGCTATCTCGAAGACACTGGACATAGCCACATTTACATTCCAAGTGAAGTATTTCAAATAACAACAAAAAAATGAACTGGGTCTGGGCCCAACTTGACTTGGCACTCCCCATTCCATTCATGCCAATTGCATAGGATGCCATACCAGATGTTGTTTTGTCATTCCCAACTAATCCTTACATACTTGTCAAATGTGGGATGATATGATATAGGGGGTGTAAGGATATATGAATGATGCCAAGCTATGGCTACTCAACCATGAAAGAACTTGACACACTGCCATAGCATGTTTGTGGCCACACTTACATTTCTCCCATCTGGCAATTCCTCTCTTATCCATATGAGATGGAATTCCAGGACATCTATTCCAACTCCACCATCCACCATCCTGGGCATGGATAGGTGATACAACCTGAGTACATTCAGAAATCCCTGTACTCATTCAAAGATATACCCAAATATTTCAACTTCCTCTTGAGAATGTCCAACAAATACTTGACATGGAAGTTGACAAGGGGGTTGTAACTGCACCTTGATCACTTTGCAGGACATGGCTCACTTAGCCCTTGGGCTGGACATTTGTCCCCTGTCTAGGGACTCACAGTCTAGAAACAGTCAGTACACTACTAAGGCTTTCTTTCATGACATTCTACCTAGGTAATGGATAAATGGTTGACTGCTGTGGTCTCTCTTGCTGTAGTCATGTCTTGCCATAGGGTGTATGGATGTCAGCGTTTCTGAAAGAGAGCATTTAATCAATGGTGTACCTTTCGCTTTGGACCCCTTCTGACCTCTTCTCTTTCCCTTCCTTCTCTCCTTCCACCCTTGGAGCCACTTGAAGACCTGTGTGATCTCTGCAGAATGGACAAGCAAGTTGAACTTGGTTGCATCTTCCATGTCTGCCATATCCCCTATCATATATGAAATGGCTTCCATCATGGTCTGTGAAAAAGGAAGCACACAACAAGTTAGGAGGAGCATGATGCAGAGCTTTCCACACTCTATCTACCTTAAGATAATTGCTCTCAACTCCTGTGAGAGCACTCCCTTCATCCATGAGATATTTTGAGATCTCATTCTTGAAGGACTTCAGTTCTGTATGAGTGAATAGCAACATGGTGATTTTTTGTGATTTAGAGGTGAGGGGTTGAATAAGGTGGAGAGAACGAGAGCAGAGCTTAAAAGAACAAATGTGCTTTGTGGAGATCCACACCACATATTACACAACATCCATGATAACTCACGACAGTAGTGTTTTACCATAGCAAGGCTTTGTTGAACATAGCATTGTCCTCACTTAAACAAAATGCCACACACTCATCTGCAGGAAGTCATGTAAGTTCCGTCTGAAGGTGCTACACTCATCTCTTCTGCAAACATATTCCTCTGACATAGTACCCTGTCAAAATGGTACAGGAATAAGTTTTCATTGCACACAAATGCACCAACTCACTGACTTTTTCATAGAATTATTTATCTACACCAATTCCATGATTCTCCATAGAGACTTTTGTCATCATTGCTTCATTTTTCCTGAGAATGCAATTCCACTCTTGTGTACAGTACACCTTCTATTTCAGAAGGCTGCCTTGCCCACTCATCATCTAGATTTGCATCTCCTGCTTGAGATATACCTCATCATTGTGAACTTCCTGAACAAAGATTCACTTCCACACTTTGTCTTCACCCATTCAGCTCTAAACATAGCAGCCATATCTATCTGCCACCTTGTCTTGACCATGGGAATCTTCAAAGACACAAAACCCTACATCAGCCCTTATTGGTTCCCTCAGAATGATGGCAAAACAGAATTTCCATGTAGAAATCATCACCTTTTATGCCATAAGCAATGGATTCAGGATCTTATAGTCCAAATGTCATCCAATGGTCCCATGTCCCTTTGGAGGTGTGTCACCCACCTTTGCATCCACCTTGAATGCCAAAGCTTGTGTGGATGCAGCTAGTAGATCACTATGTTCCATTCAGACTGGTAGAGGAGAAAATGAAGTACAAGCAGGAAGTCAAAGAGATTGTGAGGTTGAAGAGGTTATATGCAGATAGAAACATTGAAGCAAAGTTTATCTAAATCTCACACATGTCTTTGTTGCATTGGTACTCCCTAGAACATGTTGCCAATAAATCCACATCAGAATATCTGGACACTCAGTGGCCCAGATCAGAAGCAGCACAAAAGTCTGACAAGGTTGAAGTGATGATCCAAGATATGAAATATATAGTCATCATATTACATTATCATGCTATATAATCTCTGAGTAAGATCAATATGGGAATCACTCAGAACCCCTTCCTGAATGTTCAACTGGTAGGAGGACCATTTGTGGACTTGCATTGGATGCACTGGACACAGTATTAAAAATTGAAGAAGTGAAGAAAAGGTTAGCATAGAAACTCCAGCAGCCCATCATAGTCATGATTGAGTGTGAGCATGTAGAATTATTTCCAGGCTTCACCAGATCTGGTGGCTCCAGCTCTGGAAACTGATGAGTGATCCAAAGCCATCAAGATTGCATGGAGATACATAAGTTTCTGGGTAACCATAATCTGAGAAGGTGAACATCTCATATTTGAAAGAGGCAGACAAGAGATCCAGCAACAAAGTGAGGTCTCAAGGGCTTAGCATTCAGTAGGGGTTAGCATTCAGTGGTGATGCAGGTGGGACAAGAGGACAAACAAACAATGATCAGCATCATGTCACTGTATGGAAAAATCCATATCTCTTACAGGAGCTCCATACACATTGCCAAGTACATGACTTCACAACATCACTTTATCCATTTTTCCCCTGGTTCCTGTGGAAACAATCCTGCTATGGAGCCTCATGTTGCATCGTCAGTGTTGTTTTCCACAACCATTCTCTCTGTAGTTGTTTTCATACATTTAATTCTAATACATATACACCATCATTAACCTGTGTCATACATAATCAGATCATGATATGATGGGAAAAAAAATGGTATCATCCGCCCTTTCTTCCAAAGCTGGAATTACCACCCTGTTTTCCCTTGGAAGAAGATATGGGCCCTGGGTATCCACATATCTGTGTGTCTCTTTATTCTTATTTACTTCCATCCATGCAAGTAGTTGTTCAGCAGGAGTGAATGCAAGCACCTGGTCACCTTGCTCCTCATCTGCATGAGGGTTGCTCTTCATTGACATGTCTCACTCCACATATTTACAGTCCAATATAATCAGCAATAGACTGATCAGACTACATTCACAGATCACCCCTAGGACTATTATTACTTTACTTTGGTTTGCCTTTCAGTCAAAAATTGGACACTTACTTTGTTCCAATCAGTGCCCAAAGGGCAATCACCATTCAGCATTAGGTATGAATGAAGCCTTGGCAGTACTCATTCATGAGATGAATCTTATCTTCAAGTGTATTTAGGAATAGCACTGTGCATGTAAGGTGCATTATGTCATAGCTATGAAATATCCCCTACTGAAGATCACTGGAATGGAAGTGTAGATGCAGCACAGTACACCATGCTATTGAAACCTGTGTGATAGGTATGAGCTGGAATAGATGATGAAAAAGGAAAACTTACATTACATCTCATTCAAGGACCACCATGATGATGTCAGCTCTTGAGAAAGTGTCATTTCCAATGTCTCTGCCAGCTGTGCTTTGAGGTGCTTTAGGAGAGTCAGATCCTGGTTCCACTTTGGTCACATAACTGCCCATATCTTCATCCCAGCATCTTCCACAATGTATGTCCTCATCCAACAGCAGTCATGATAGGGAAGTGTTACAAACTGGTTTGTTGAAGAGCAAAAACCTATTGTTCCAAACTGAATACACATGGATAAACAAGAACCTGAGGATGTCTCATAGGTCATCCTTTCATGGATCAATTCCAATACATTGGATAAGTCTGTGCTCTCAGGAAAGATGCTTCAAACTTGTTCAAATAGAGGATTTCTCCTTCTTTTGTTTGATGCCTGCACAGGGGAGACAAGGCTTCCAGTCATAGAGGTACTAGAACTGTCCACATTATGATCTTGATCGGTGTCAATTTCATCTACTAAAGCAGAGAACATGTTCTGACTCTACATGGCTTACACAGACAATGAACACTACAGAATGTTGATTAGAGGAGAAAAGATGGTATCTTCAACACCTTCTCCTAAAGCTGGGATTACTACATTGTTGTTCCCAGGGAGAAAGTATGGGCCCTGTTTGTCCATGTATTCCAATGCCTCCTTCTTCATGATTCCCATCCATGCAAGGAGTCTCTCAGCACATTCACATGCAAATGATAAATCCCCATACTCCTCTTCTGCCAATATGTCATTTTTCCAGGATGTATCTTTCTCCACATTCTTGCACTGTAATACAATCAGCAACAGGCTGATAAGACTCCATTTTCCAATGATTCCTAAGGTTGTATTCAGTTCAGTTCATTTTCCCTTGACCTGAGATGAATCAACTCATGTCCTTCCGACCAGTACCAGAGGGCAATTACCATGCAGCACGAAATGCAAATGAACCCATGGTGGTGATTGTTTGTGAGGCTTTCATGGTTTTCTGTGTCAGCCTTTCTCAAGAAAAGAACAGCCTGGATAAGATGCATCATGTTATAATTGAAGAATTAGCCCCCACTGAAAATTGCCAGAATGGGGGTATAGCTTCTTTGAGGACTCATTCACTCTAAACCCTTAAGCATTCTTGGCAGTCTTCAAGGTTTACCTCACTTTGTTATGAAACAACACAAGAACAATCAGCCCAAATGTTACTGGATTGACTGGGAGATCAATATAATGATGCATTATCTCTTTGAACATCATGCAGAACAAGAGAAAGGAAATTTCACCAAGGCAACCTTTGCTGCTGCAGCTCAAGTGATCAACAAGGAATCACCTCCAATTGGCAAACCAAAGGATGTTGGGGCTGTATGGACCAAATTTGCAGATGTAAGTTGCATATCCACTCTGTAGAGTAAATGATACTAACCAACTCTAGTTGTAGATGAAAGCAATTTATGCCCAGATCAAAATGTGGGTAGGGAAGAGTGGCATTCATTACAACAATACCAATGGAGCCAATATATGTGATGAACAATCAGCAACAATGTTCAATTTATGGATTGCTGAGAAGGTATGTCCAAATGCTGTTGTTGCAGATTTCATTTTACCACTGACTCATACTAGAAACACAAGAAGGTCAAGCCATTCTGCAATAAGGGCTGGCCATATTATGACTTGATGTGCAACTTTTTTCCAGAAGAGGTGCAGATGGGTCTGGATCACACTGGAGTACCTTGGGGATAGTAAGTTGCTCACTATCAGCTCCAGGCCAACTGGAGAACCAGCTTACCAACTCTATTGCACATACAAGTAGTGTAGTGGATGGCAATGCCACCAGCAACCTCAGTTCCATGTCTAATCAAGCCACATATCACTTATCTGACAGCAACAGTGACACTGCCAGGTTTGTTACCAATGACATATCATCTTCTATTCTCAATGAGATGCCATCTCTCCCTGCTTAATTTCATCCACTGCCAATATTGGCCCTGAAAGCACAATGGATGGAAAACATTCACATAATATCATGTTGGCAGGTGTTACATTAGATCCAGGTAGGGACTAGCGTAATCCTATTAGTCCAAGTTGTTCAGAGATAACTATGTACAGTCCTAGATTCTGAGGTGGATCCCAACTAAGCTTCCTACTTAAAGGTGTTCTAGGACTTTCCACTTAATGGTGTAGATGAGACCAGAGAATATTATACTGAGGGGAAGTGGAAAGATTGTCATTGAAGATATAACAGTGGTGGAAATAGGAAGGTCAAGAGTGAGGAATAGATACAATGGTTGCTGGGTTTATATACTAGTAGATACTGCTTTAAGGCAGGTCTGGGAAAGGTGTTAAGTAAGCAAAGGAAGAACAATAGCAAGGTCCAAAGATAGATGTGATGGCATCATATCATGAATAAGCAAGAATGAGTAATTGGCTGATGACTCATCATGGATGAGTCATGGCATGTCAGGTTGGGTCAATCCCAGGACTTGATGTGATACAAATACAATATAAATAGACTTTATTTGAATAATGAATAATGAACTGCTATGATGATGTATTATGAATAGAAATCATGTCAATGATATATATGGAATACATTATTATTTATGAATAGGAGTATAGTTCATGTTCAAGAGTGTAAGAAAGAGTTTTAATGAAAAAAAAAAATTAAGCTCCAGGCATAACATGTAATCAATATTTCACTCACATTATAAAGTTATTCATGCATTATTCTAGCTTTTTGAGCTGATGAGATTCTGAGAGAAAAACATTATGAATGGATAATGATATGGTGAAATACCTGATTAGTACTTACTAGTACTTTTCAGACTACTTTCAAATTGCCAGACAAATTTCACAGCATAAGGTAACCACAGGTTTTGTTACCAGGTGTATTAGTGTCTGACTTAGATTATAATCAAAATATGAATGATATTCTGAAGGCAGCTTCATGACATGATGGATTCTTGATGGCAATTCCTGACCTTGAGAAGGATCAACAAAGCTGCATTTGCAAAATAATAGTATATCACCACCAAATATGCCTATTTGAGACTTTTCATATGGTTCAACATACAATTATTCAAAATATATGAAAAGATGAAGTAAAGGGAGATGAGTGACATGTAGTCTGTTACGATTTGCCTCTTTTCCCATGTCTTTGCCTTTGTTCCCACGATACTTAGCTAACACTTAGCTAAGTCCCTTGCTTCTTTGCCACGATTAGATCTTCTTCGCCTTGCTTTTCACCCTTGCTTCTTAGTCACATGTTTCACTGCCTTGCTTGTTTAATATCCGCCCATGCTTCTTAGTCACCCTTCTGATCTTCTCACGGCTCTCCGCTTCCTTTGCTTCCTTTGCTCCTTTGATCCTTGCCATTGTTCTCCTCTTTAGGATTTCCCATTGTTCTCTTAGTTTGGACACTTGGTCCGTGCTTGCTTCCTTGTACTATATAAATCCTAGCACCTGTAGTCATAGCTTCTCACTTTGTACCTCCCTAGAACTCGCCTCCCAATCCACTGCCTTAGTCCTCAGATCCTCCGGTGGTAACCACTCCACATCCTTAGTCACTCGTCACTCGTCACTCAATCCTTAAGTCACTCGTCACTCGTCACTCGATCCTCTGCCACTCGATCACAAGAACCTTACCAGGGAGAACTAGGGCTACCCTTGGATCTACCCAGTTCAAGCGTAACATAGTCAAGGATAGAACATCTGGGTGGAAACAATGTTATAATGTCATTTACAAACACTGGAATACTATACTTGAGGGCAGGAATGGATGGGATAGATTGACAACACATTGAGAATGTAAAAGAAGTCTTAAATTGGTTTTATCAAGATTTTGACAAAAGAAAGATTATAATGGTAAGAATTCAAGTGGTTGCCATGCCACCAAATGGGACATCTGATCTTAGTAAAATATTTGATACAGGGGTGAATGGAGCTAATACAGTTTACAGAGCATAAATTTGTGAACAAGAAAAGGAGTGGAAGTGAAATTAGATCCATATAAATGGTAATGTTGGCTAACTGGTATACCAGAATGTTGTCAGATAGAGAACAGTTACTAAAGAAAAGATCAAACACAAAGAGATGATTACACATCCAGTTTATAGTGTCTCTGTTGCTCCTTAATGCTTTCAACATATCCATGTTGAAGCTTAGCTTGACCTTCTCATTTGAAGCAATCTTTGGTAGGTTTTCTTTTTCCTGCCCAAGTTGAATATAAAACATTGCCAGAGTCCTCTCCTTTCTTTGTGAGCCACTATGCAAATTCCAGTTGCAGTCACTACCATGCTATCTGTGTACAAGGTGGATAAATTAGTACTAATTGCCATAGTGAAGTTCATCACAAAAAAACACTTGAACCTTTCATTCAAGAGAGACTCATGCCTAGTTGAAGAAAAAGTTACTATATGTGAAAACAGTAAAATTTTCCCATGTGGATGTAGGATACTTGTAGTTGTAACTAATTCTTGCACATATAGATGCCCAGAGCTTTCAATGCTGATCTTGACCATTGATGCTGTCATTGAGCTATATCTCAACTCAGCAATATCTACATTCAAGCTGATCTTTAAGCTTCCAGTTGACAAAGAATGTGGATGCCAGTAAAATACCATACTCATATGGGATATGTGAAATGCTGTTGATTTGATGATTATGATTAGGGGCAATTTGTTCATGCCAAAATTGGAGTTTTGCAATTATCAGAATTAATGCAATAGAAAGCCTAATTCTAGAGCTACATGCTGTCCAATGGAAAACTTTGCAAGAAGGTCAGTATATTGTCTTATATTTAAAAACATAAAATAAAATTTGAATTTGAATGGATAAGAACAGCATGATAGAAATAGAAATTGCACAGTGGCCATTACTTGAGTGTTCTAGATTTGAATTGTGTGATCTGCATGAAAAAGTATTCTGGATATTAGAATTAGTAATAGCAATGGAGTCAAGTCCACACTACTGGGGCTAAATAAATATGGTGCAGAAATTGTCAATAAAATCTAGGATAGACTGATTAAAGAAATAAATATGAAGATTTAGGATTCAACCTTGGTGATAGTATATAATGGTGCACCAATATTCAAGTTGAAGTTCTATAAGGAGTCAATGAAGCTTCAATTCAAAGACATGGAATAAAGATAAAAGTGGGTGAGTGGAATACAGCTTATAGAATATTGAAAATTTGTGAAAAATATTGCATGCTACAATACAACAAATATAAAGATGTTCATAATCTAGTTAAGAATATTAGAATTTGTGATAACTTTCTTGATGAAAAGAATATAAACCTAGATCATCCAATATGAGTAAATCCTCCACTAGACTCAAACATAGTGTAGAATCAATGATATATATAAACATCAGACAAGAATTCAAAAAGAAACAAAAGAAAAACATATACCTGTTCAACAGCTCTAGATCTCATATTATCCATGCATTGACATGAACTTCACAAAGATAAAGGTTGGTAATGCATCTAAGATTCTTGATTTTTCCACATTACTATCACTGTAGAATGTGTGTGTATATGATTGGAAATGCAGGAGTGAAAATATGGGCAGCTATGCATTCAAAACAACAACATTGTTCAATGTTTATTTATAAAATTTCCAATGCCTTCAAAAGGGCAATAATTCTTTCCAATGATAGAATGTTCTTTGATGTAAACATTATAACAGTGTGCTTTTATCATATACCAGATTCTGTTGAGTCAAACTCCAGTTCTCTGGACCCAACTCTGAACTACAGTGACTCCCAAAACTGTTCCAATATTTAACAAAAATGCAAAGTGTAAAGTATCCTGCAACCACCTGAGGGAATTTCACTATGCTTATGTGAGATGAAATATAGTATGGACTCTTGGTTACAAGATGATCCTTGGGTCATGTGATTTGGTCCAGGGGTTCCCACAATATGTCCATTACAAAATGATGACCTCATTAGAACAGTTTTGTTACTTTTGATTTGGACACTGAAATCACATCTAAATATGGTCATATTTGGCTTTATTTGGCTCTATAAACAAAGATACATATTTAAACAGTAT
>JBBPKJ010000811.1:0-16415 GCA_038089195.1 Brasilioporus rufonigricans | reverse complement strand
TCCCACTCCCGGGTAGTAGCTGTGATAGTCGCGTCGGTGTAGCATTGCCAGGGATGCCTCAAGCTAAAAAAAAAATGCAGGAAAGATATGATCTTGATACTCAGTAGAGTCAGCAATCAACGACACGATCGAATGGCATTCCGGGAGCACGGCGAGTTTATCTTCGTCATTCAGAACCGTCGGCGGCACTGGCAGGTCACGTTGTCGTGTGAATTCACTGAGCCCCCGTGCTAAATTCTCTTCGATACACTTACATTTGTATCTTCGATGCCTTTAGTCCATATTGGTGTCAACTGGATGCGATGGGCGTTCATTTCATTTCCTTGGCTGTGGGACTGCACCGTCGTGGTAGGCCTGCCTCCGCTCCTGTACATGTTCACCCTTGTTGTATGTCGGGATTAGCAAGCGCGCGCGCAGCCACAGCCAATGACCGGTGCGCGCAGGGCCCGACGCGCCACATCGCCCGCGTACCTAGCATCATATGGATTGTCTATTCATCCATGATAGCCCTTGCTCTACATCAGACATAATAGCAATTTTCATATATAGTTTGTACCATTCATGTTAGAACACCCCAGTTTGTTGTAATGCACACAACTGAGGTGAGCTTTTCATACCATAGTTGTTACCTACTTGAGCTGACCATATGTATGTAGTTAGCTGTCCCTCAATAGGTAAATACCCAATACAGTCCATTGTAATGTATGTGACTGAGAATGCTGTCCCTCAATAGCTATGTGCTATCAATAGTGCATATTTTTATATTGTAGTTGCTTGCAGGGGTGTAGGCTAGGATACATTTTTTGGACAAATCATTCATGTAGTCTGTTAAACTCGGTCGACATGCCCCGAGTGTAACTCCGGAATGCTGGAGTTGTTATATTTGATTGGTCCGGGACTTGGCTTCACCTTATGTGGTGCGCCTTGCATAGGTCTGGTGTCCTGATTTTGGAGGTTGGAGGGTCGGAGGTCAGATGAGAGTTACTATGAACTCAAGTCAGAGGGACGACAAACAAGATGAGGAGAGTCAAGTTCAGTCTGGCAGAGTAGAGTGGAAATGGACGGAGGTGGAGAATATCAAGTTCTGTTGATATTCAGACTGAGGTATACAAGACAGAAATATGGAGATTATATAGTAAATCAGAGGCAGATTACTAAGGTGGAAATGAGATTGGGTAGACATACAATATGCAAAGGTACAAAGATGAAACAGGAGTAACAGAGTGTCAAGATAAAACAAGAATGAAGAGATGTCAGAGTGACATAGGAACAGAGATGTCAGGAAGACAGAGGAACTGAGGTGTCAAGGTGAAACATATCAAAGAGATAAGTAATGGAAGTCTGGAGTTGGTCTGGAGTAAGGAAGACAAGACTTAACAAGTAAAGATGGTCCAGAGGTGAATAAGATAGTTCGGAGTTGAGTCTGGAGGAACAGAGTTTGGCTTGGTGAATCTGGTATGTGACATAGTCTATTGGTATAAGCAAGCTGAATATAGTAACTGAGGATGCTGAGTCATCTACAAACATATGCTTGGTGTTACAATTACTTTTCTTTCTCCCACAATTAACCTTTATTTAACTCTTTCCTCTACTTGGCTAAGCTCTTTGCTTTGCATGTTTGAGTTGTGCTTTCTCACTTAGTCAATCTGCATTATTAATTTGCCAATTACTTCATCTTCTTTAGTCATCAATTACTAAGTGATGACTCATCCTGCTTATTCATTGCTTACTCTTAGGTTTGCCCTTAACCTATACTTGGGCTATATAAACCCTTGTACAATATCTTGTAACCTTAGTCTAGATCTCCTCAAATATATACTATCCTCATTCTCTGAGACTCCATTCTGCTCTTGAGTGAAGGCTACCACTGAACCCTTTGAACTCCTTTGTCATATCCTTGCCTAGACCAAGGATAATCCCTGCATAACCTAAAGCAGGAATCTTTGAACCCATGAACTAGCTCAAGGCTATGTCTATCCTTGAATAGCCATAACAAAAGATCTAGACTATCTACCTTTGATAACTGCTCTTTAGCCAGTCACCATTCTATCCCAAACCCCCAGACTAAATCCTAGACTTTGGGACCTTCATGCTGTGTGAACACCCTCTACCCAAGAATCCTCTAAATCCAGCAAAGAGGAAGACACTTCTAGTTCTTCCAACCAAGACATTACTATCCATATCCCTGCAGAAGACATCCTTGGCCAGGATTTAGCCCATCAGCTATCCACAGCAGCAACTATCCCCAGAGTTCCCATGCCACCTTTCCCTATCCTAGTCCAACAACAACCAATGTTTCAACTTCCTCCTTGAAATCCTAGCCCAACTATGACTACCAAACCCACTAACTTCATTTTAACACACCTGGAATTTTTAATGGTGACTTTATCAAAGCTAAGAAATGGCTCAACTCTGTTGCTTTCTACCTTCACATTAACTCTGCCATCTATGACACAGATGAAAAGAAAGTCACCTTCACCCTATCCTTCATGACCAAAGGATCTGCCTTACCTGGGCAACCATGTTCTGCTTGGCAGCCATTACCAATGGTGTAGTAACCACTCTCAAGTACAATGACTTTGTAGCCAAATTTCAAAAAGCATTCAAGCACTACAATGTCAAATATAACTCCATTGCCTGGCTAGCCACCACATGCATGCTTTATAACAAACAAAATGACTTATACCAACCAACCCTCACAGAATATACTGCCCAGTTCCAAAATCATGCCATGCTTGCTAAACTTGGATTCCAAGACAATGTCCTTATTACTCCACTGGACTACCCTCATGGCTTATGACCTGTGTCTATTCCATGGATACTGTACCAACCAAAATCTGAGAATGGTACAATAAGGCAACTCTCTTTTATGAAAAAGCCTTAGAGCCAAAGAGATTACCAAATGAAACCAACAACCTTATCACCCTTTTGTTCTCCAACAGCAACAAACTTCCTCCTGGGTAGAGAAAGACCCAAACACCATGGATGTAGATGTAGTCAGGCTAAAAAAACTGACAGACAAGGAGAGAGAAGAATGTTGAAAGACAAGACTTTGTTTTAGATGCCAGCAACCTGGACATCGCAATAATGAATGCCCTCTCAATCAGAAATCATTGCCAAGGTAGAAGAAGAAATTCCTAAGCTGATCAAAATAGATGATGATGAAGAAGCTACCATTAGGAAGGTAGAATTCTCTCTATCAATGAAGGACTTTTAAACAGGGAACCTTGATCAATGCAATTGTCCCCTGATGGTGCTTTTGTAACAATAACAATAAAACCCAATTCCATGATGATTCCCATCAAACTCATTGTTCCAAGTACCTTGAAAACCATTGAAACTACTGCTCTTGTTGATAGTGGAGCTGACATCAACTGCCTTGACTGGCAGTTTATATGAAAACACTGATTACCAACCAACTGATTACCCCACTTCATTCTCATATGAAATGTTGACTCTTCCATCAATTCATTAGGAAAGATCCTCTTCACTACTGAACTCTTCTTTGCCATAGAATGCATTGCTCAGAAAGCCTCCTTCTATGTTATGAATTGTGGAAGTCAAAATATAATTCTAGGACTCCCTTGGCTTAAAGAAGCCAACCTTATCATCAACTAGAAGCAATGCTTGCTGTCCATCTCTGAATCCATTAATAGATCTCCAGAGCTTTACCAACTGCACACCTTTGCACTTGAGCAACAAAGGGTCAAAATCTCACCCCCTGTTAACCCTCCATGCCATATCATGGTAAATTGAGTGGATGATGCTTGACTCTTTGACTACCTGAATGAAGGAGATGAGACAGCTCAATATGAAAGTCCTGAAGAATTCATCATCAGAGCTAGGCAAAATTGTACCCTCAACTGAGTAATGAGATTCAGTTCCAAATTTACTCCCCTAGGATCCCCTATTGTTAGAAACTCACCCTAGCAACTGAACTCACTATGAATGCTGAACTTTCTAAGCCAAAACCTACACTACTTGTAGAATACCAAGAATTTGTCCAAATTATCTCTAAAGAAGTGACAGATCACATTCCTCCTTCCAGACCATATGATCATGCCATCCGACTTGTCAAATGATCCATACCAAGGATCAGCAAGCTATATCCTCTCACTGCTGATGAAAGGAAAGCTACTGAGGAATTCATCAAAGAAAATCTCACATCCCATAAAATCTAACTGTCACAATTACCCCAAGCATTCTCTTTGTTCTTTGTCAAAAAGAAAGATGGAAGGCTATGACCTTGCCAATACTACCAATACTTGAATAAAGATACTATTCAAGATGCCTACCCTCTACTCCTGATCTCTGACCTTATAGATAAACTCAAGGATGCTAAGGTTTTTACCAAGTTCAATGTTAGATGGGGTTACAATAATGTTTGAATCAAAGATGGAGACCAGTGGAAAGCCACATTCATCACCCACAAAGGACTCTTCAAACCTCTTGTCATGTTCCTTGAACTTACCAACTCTCCAGCCACCTGCCAGAGATTTATGAACAATTTCTTCAGAGATATGATTATAGAAGGATGGCTAGTTATTTACATAGATGACCTCCTTATTTTCTCCCCAGACAAGAAGACCCACAAAGAATGAACCAAACAAGTCCTGCAAAGAAGGCAAGAACTTGACCTTCACCTGAAACTTGAAAAGTGTTCCTTTGCCATTGAAGAAGTAGAATATCTAGGCATGATCATTAAACCAGGACAAGTGGTCATGAACTCCATAAAACTCAATAGCATCACTAAATGGCCAGTTCCTTCCTTGGTCAAAGAAGTGCACTCCTTTCTTGGCTTTGCCAACTTCTACTGATGATCTATTCCCAACTACTCTGACATTGCCTGACCCCTTATTGACCTAACCAAGAAACCTTGTCCTTGGAAATGGTCAGACAAGTGTACCAACTTCCAGACACCTTTAGACCCTTCACCATTGCCACGAATGCCTCAGCATATGCATCTGGAGCAATCCTCCAAACTGATGCCAATGGAAAATGGCACTTGTGTTCTTATCTGTCCCAATCCTTTGGACCAGCCAAATGAAACTATGATGTCTATGACAGAGAACTGTTAGCCATCCTGTGTGCACTCAAAGGATGGCGACAATACCTCCTTGGATCCCCCTTTCTGGTACAGGTATTCACCAATCATCAAAATCTCACCTACTTTCAAAAACCTCAACAATTGAATCAATGACAAGCTTGTTGGTTACTTGATCTCTTCAATTATGATCTGAAGATGATCTATGTGCCTGGACAACTACTTGCAGGATCTGACACCCTCTCCAGACAGTCCAATTTCATCCAATTCAACACCAACAATGAAGGCACTACCCTCCTTCCTCCCTCTCTCTTTGTTCAACTTATTAACTTTGGACTTCAAAAGATTATATCTGAGGGCTCTGCCACTGATCTCCTCATTGTCCAGAAACTCCAGGATATTGATGATCTCTATTACCAACTCCATTTGCACCTCTCTGACTGGCAAGTCCATGATGATGTCCTCACCTATAAAGGACACATCTATGTATCCCCCACAAACAATCTCTGTAAAGAAATTGTCCAACAATGTCATTATCATGCCTTGGCTGGATACCCTGGTGTTCTAAAGACTCAACAACTAGTTGCCTTTGAATACTGGTGGCCTGGTCTTGCCACCTTTGTAAAACAATATATCAACAGATGTTCCATTTGTCAACACAATGAAGTCAACACTCATCCAACCATGCCACTGCTGACCCCCATTCCATCCACCTCTATGTTATCCTTTTGCCAAATCTCCTGTGATCTTATCACAGATCTTCCTGTCTCCAACTCCTTTGATTCCTTACTAGTCATGGTGGACCATGGCCTTATTAAGGGGGTAATTCTCTGCCCCACTAAGAAAATGGTAATTGCCAAAGGGATTGCCCTCCTCTTGTATCACAAGGTCTTCACTTGTTTTGGACTCTGACAAAATCATATCTGACCAAGGCCCTCAATTTGCATTGTTGTTTGCTAAAGCCTTAGGAAATCTCTTAAACTATGACTTATCATTATCCCCTGCCTATCACCCACAGACTGATGGAGAAACAGAACAAGTCAACCAAGAAATATCTTTGGATCTTCTGTGGAGATCAACCATCTTTATGGTTGGAACATATCCCAATGGCAGAATTCATGCACAATCACTGCCCCCACTCGATCACCAGTAAATCTCCATTTTCTCTCATAATGGGATACAAACCCAATCCACTCCCATCAATCCTTATCTCCACCAATGTACCTGCTGCCAAAGATCATATCAAAGCCCTCCAAGTAGCCCATGCATGGCAGACTATGACTTCTAGAATATGAAAGACCTTTACCACCTTCACAAAAGGACAGAAGGTATGGTTGGAGGCCTGAAACCTCAAATGATCAATCCAGAATCCAAAATTTGCCCCAAAAAGAGAAGGACCTTTCATTATCACCAAAGTCCTATCTCCCATCACCTATCAACTCCGCTTACTCTCCAGCTGGAACAAAATTCATCTGGTCTTCCATGCTTCCCTACTATCTTCATATAAAGAAACAAAGATCCATGGATGGAACTTCCCTAAACCACCTCTGGACCTAATTGACAGAAATGAAGAGTTTGAAATTGAATGAATCCTGAAACACTGGAAAATCTCAAAAGGTTTCCAATTTCTGATCTGACAGAAAGGATACTCTGCTGCTGATGACTCCTCAGAACCTGAAACCAACCTCACTCATTCAAAGTCTGCCATAAAGGAATATAAGAACTGTCTCCTTCATGTCTTCTCCCAAACAAAAACCCATTCAAGATGAGGTGCCTCTATGTGAGTGCCCCATTGAATAATACAAAGCTGAGAATACTGCCTAGTTTTCCTTGCCCTTCTTCTTCTCTTTGAAATCTTTGGATTTATTGTGGCTATTATCCTTATAACCCTCCATACTATCCTTCATTCAAAATTTCTAAACCCTTGACCTTCATACAAAAATATGGTCTCATGCTCTATCTCCCCCTCACAACTCTCAAACACCAAATCTTCTATCACAACATCTTCCACCCAGGCCATCCCTGGATGGAGTGTCACCACTGTTCATCTACCACCCTCCATAGAACACTCACAGTTTAGGCAATCAGTAGAGTCTGTGAATTTTTCTATCTTCACTCATTGCATACACCCCAAATTACCAAACAAAATCTATGTTGACCAAATCCTTGTGTATACTTGAGATGCATGCCTTGCCATCCATATCACTTCATACCTCAATATTGGATCTCCACTCCTCACCCTCTACAAAGCATTCCTCCAACTTCACCACCTCTTGTTGGAAATCCACAGTCCCATGACCCAGGATATGCTTTCTTATTCACTATCATCACCAATGTGTGTTCTAACCTCACAACTTCACTCACCCTCCTTACTCACCAATTAGAAATGGGAGAGTTTCTGCTAGATCTTGATCAATACCTATGAGAATTGGCCAGAGAAACCTGTTACAGTAATCTGTCTTCATCCTTAACTGCTCCTTATTTGTTTCCAATACAACCATTTCATCACATTTCCTCATTGCAGCTTCTTCTCCTTTCTTCTTGTACTATATCCTGACAATATCTTTGTCACTCCTCTCTTCTGACTAGCTTCTGATAAAGGACTTACTTCCTACAATGTTTCTGTTACAATGTTACATGTTCCCTCTCCCCCATGACTAAGCTCTTGTCTTGCAGGTTCAATTCCTGTATTCTCACTTAGATCATCACCTTACTTCAGCATGGTCTGTGCAGTGATCATATGTTTATTTCTCCCTGTTGCCCTCTATTGGTTCCAAGCGCTCCAAAGTTGTATAAGAACTAGCTAGACACCCCCTTGTATCCTTAGCTAGTTCTTCACTATTATAGCACACTACTTTGCTCCACATCGAGTGCCCTCTAAGTCTATCTCCTTGCTGGACATTGTGTCTCTTTGTGAGTACCTCCCAGCATTGCCTCTCCTCCCTCCACCACCACTTCTCCTCTTGATACCAAAGAGCTCAGAGTACTAGAATGAACTGAATATGCTTGACATGTTGTGGGCAGAAATCAACCCTTACCTCCTAGTCATCCTTGTTATCCAGAAAGTTGCTATCAGTGTCATTGTCTTGGCCATAACCATGTCCAGTGCCCAGCCTACCAATGCTCTAACTACCTTAACAGGTGACTAGGACATACTCAAGGATGATGTTCTGCTCAAAGACTCAAAGCACCCCTGTCTTCCAGCTCCTCCTCCTCTACCCATTTCTATTCCCAACCTCCATCCTACCACTCCAGAAGAAGTGTTTCCCCTAGACCAGTAAGAACTCCTCATCACCCTTTGACTGTGTGCATCACCACAGGAAGACAACCTCCTGCCCCTTGCTCTCCTTCTCCTGGAGATGATATCTATGATAACACTGCATACATTAACATGACCAGTTCCCCAGTGGATCACTATCTTGACTTGTGAAAGCTTGACTTGGTGTTCAAGCATACTAAGGGGGTTATGTTACAATTACTTTCCCTTCTCCCACAATTAACCTTTATTTAACTCTTTCCTCTACTTGGCTGAGCCCTTTGCTTCACACATTTGAGTCATGCTTTCTTGGCTTAGTCAATCTGCATTATGAATTGGCCAATTACTTCATCTTCTTTAGTCATCAATTACTAAGTGGTAACTTGTCCTGCTTATTCATCACTTACTCTTAGGCCTGTCCTTAACCCATACTTGGGCTATATAAACTCTTGTACAATACCTTGTAACCTTAGTCTAGATCTTCTCAAATATTATCCTCATTCTCTGAGACTCCCTTCTACTCTTGAGTGAAGGCTACCACTGAACCCTTTGAACTCCTTTGTCATATCCTTGCCTAGACCAAGGATAATCCCTGCATAATCTAAAGCAGGAATTGTTGAACCCATGAACTAGCTCAAGGCTACATCTATCCTTGGATAGCTGTCACACTTGGCTCATCTGATACACACTCAGTAAGTGCTCAGTAAGCAATGAGCAATAATTGAAATACAAGCATAGTACATAGAAACTGAGTAGCCTTAGAACTAATTTTAATTGCTCAACTTTCCTCCACTGTTTCTCTGTATCTGAGGTTGAGCATTCTACTTGCATCAATTAGTCTTAGTCATCCTTCCAACACTCATAGTCTCTTTACAGGTTATGAGCCCCACCTTGCATATATAATCTAATTCACCTTGCTTATCATTATTGCAAACATCATATCTATCTGACCACCTACCTTGCTAAATATACTGTATGTATCTATGCTCCTTACAAGAGATTCTGTATGGCCTCCTGTGCTGAGCTTCATTTCCCCATCTATTATTACCACAGCAACACTTCCAGATGCTCCACCTGTACCACCTGTACCAACTCATTCTATGACTACCAGACGGATCAATTAGTTACAAAAATGCTCAATCCATGACTGTATATGAGCTCTGCTCCCTCCTGCTTAAAGAAGACCAGAGAAGGAGGGAGAATGACAAGGTAGGAGAGATCACTCACACCTCTCAGAGCCAGAACCTCCCCAAATCAGGCAAGTGATCACCTTGCCAAATCTTTGGGCATATTATTCATGCCACCACTAATTGCCACTTCTGCAGCAAAGAAAAATATGGTTACTACAAGAGATTTGGTCACAAAGAGGATGTCTGCTGGAAAAACCTTGCCAATAAAGGCAAGGAACAAGTCTCTAAGCAAGCAAAAGAGCAGAAAAAGCCTGATCAAAAAGGAAAAGAATGGATGAATATAGCAGAGATGTCAGATGAAAGTGACATAGAGTTAGGCAAAACATTTACTGTTAAAGTATGAGTAACTGATCCAGATGTATGAGTTACTAATGAGAATAACAAGGCTGAACAGCTCAATTTTTCCATTTATTCATGGATTGGTGACTCTGGTGTGACTACTCATATATGTGCACAATGAGATGCCTTCCAAGACTACAAAGGCATATCTAAGAAACATATACATGGTCTAGGAAATCAAACTATTGCCATACATAGATGAATGTGATACAGTGTTAAGACTGGATCCTCTGGTCCAAGTCCAACTGGAGATTGAAAGGTGATAGGCAGAGTTGGGGGTTGGGTGATGGAGATGGACATGATGTCCAGAGTGGAGGTGTTTGAGTGGAGGAGGAGGATGTTGGCATAGGATTTATGTGTTGTGCCCTTAAGCAGGCCCATGTCCTCATATTTTGGAGCAGAGTCCTGACAGGAGATGAGAAGGAGTCAAATGAGGATAAGAGGACTGTCTTAGTTGATATTAATGCTAAGGAACAAGATACAAGAGTGTCCTTAAATACAGACAGAGTAAAGGTATGGAGAACAGAAAGAGAACAAGGACATGAAGCAACTACAGGGACAAATATGCAATGTGGCAGAGGGATATGGAACTGTCAGATAAACTACTGAAGAATGATCAAGGGTCAGAATATAAGGATGTACAAAAATGGATAAGGGTCCAAGCACTGCCAGAATAGGTCTGAGTGGAGGATATGCTCCAGAATGGAACTCCAAAGGATGAGGGTAATGATGGACAGAGAGGTGCAGAGGTGGGCAGAGATGGTCAGAGGAGGCATAACAGAGGTCAGAGGGATGGATATGACATACAGTAATTCTAATCAGGCAAATCAGGGACTGCACTATGCAACTCCATTTAGCCAACATGCTATATGTGTTACGACTATTTGAAAATAGGCATAGCCTCAAAAGACCTGGATTTGAGGTTCAGAGGTTCCAGCTGTGATTTATACTGGATGAGTACTTGGTCTAGACAAGTACGCAATCAGATGGTTCAAAGGGTTCTGTGGTAGCTCTCACTCAAGAGTAGAGAGGAGTCTCTTGGTTAGGGGAATATGATTCAAGGAGATCTAGACTAGAGTTACAGGGTATGATACAAAGGTTTATATATCCTAAGTATTGGTTAAAGGTAGGCATATTGGTAAGCGATGAATAAGCATGTTGAGTCAGCGATGAATAATCGATGACTAAATAGAATAAACTAATCGGCCGATTAGTAAGACAACCTGACTAAGGGAGAAAGCACAACTCGAACATGCAAAATAAAAGGCTTAGCCAAGGGTAAGAATGTGAAATGATAAGGAAAAGAGTAATCGTAACATAACCCCCTTTGTATGCTTGAACACCAAGTTAAGCTTTCTACAAGTCAAGATAGCGATCCGTTGGGGATCCCGTTATATTGGCATATGCAGCGTCGTCATAAATGTCATCTCCAGGGGAAGGAGATCGTGGGATGGGAGGACGTCTTCCAGTGGAAATTCATGCAGTGAGGGGTTGGTGAGGAGCTCTAATTGGTCTGGGGAAGGTGCTTCTCCTAGAGTAGTATGACAGAGGTCTGGAACGGGATTGATTAGACAAAGAGCTGGAAGATGGTGGTGTGGAATGTTGATGAGCAGGGCATCTTCCTTGGGTATGTCCTGGTCACCAGTTAAGGCAGTTGGGACATTGATAGGCTGGGCATTGGACACGAGTATGTCCCAGGCGATGGCATTGATAGCATGTCTCTGGATAACAAGAGTGGTTGGGAGGTAGGGGTTGGTTCCTTCCGGCGATGTGCCAGGCATATTCAGTCCATTCTAACACTCGAAGTTCTTCTGCATCTAGGGGAGATGAGGAGGCAGATGGTGGTGATGTGATGGGCAAGGCTACTGGAGAATGAGTTTCTCTTCCTAGTTCCCGCAAGTATCAATCTAAATCTACCAGGAATTCTCCCATCTCAAGTTGGTGAGCGAGGAGGGTAAGGGAGGTGGTGAGGTTGGAGTGGACATTGGTGATTACGGTGGATAGGAAGGCATATCCTGGGTCGTGGGATTGTGGGTTTCCTACTGAGAGTCAGTGGAGTTGAAGGAATGCTTCGTAAAGGGCGAGCAGGGGGAATTCAATGTCCAAATGGGAGGTGATTGGGACGGCTAAATGAATGTCTTGGGTATAGGGAAGGAGCCGTTCAGCATAGACTTTGCTGGGTAATTCTGAACGTACCTGGTGGGTGTAGATAGATAGGTCTACTGATTCTATAGGAGGGTTAGACTGTGATTATTCTTCGAAGGACAGTAGATGGATGGCAGTTATACTTCATCCAGGGATGGCTTGGGTGGAAGACGTTGTGATAGAAGACTCGGTGTTGGAGAGGCCAGAGGGGGAGGTAGGGTGAAAGGCCATATTTTTGTACAAAGGTTAATGGTTTAGGAATTTTGAATGAAGAGTGATGAGAATTACTACAAGAATAAATCCAAGGATTTCAAAGAGAAGAATGAGAGCGAGAAATTGGAGGTAATGGTCTTGTTTTTGTAGCATGCAGGGGGGCACTCATGTAGAGGCTCCTCGTCCTGAGAGTTTCTTTTGAGGAAAGATGGCAGGGAGTTACTTCTTATAGTCTTCTAGAGCAGACATGGAATGTTTCAAATTGGTTTCTGGTTCCCACGAGTCGTCTGTAGCAGCATATCCCTTCCATCGGATCAGGAATCGGAACCCCATTGGAGTTTTCTTGTGTTTCAGAATTCGTTCGATTTCAAATTCTTCATTTCCATTGATGAGATCAGGGGGTGGTTTCGGAAAGTTCCGTCCATGGACTTCATTTTCCTTATACAGGGTTAAAAGGGAGGCATGGAAAACGGGGTGAATCTTATTCCATGTGATGGGAAGGCAGAGTTGATAAGTGATTGGAGATAGGACTTTTGTGATAGTGAAGGGTCCTTCTCTTTTGGGTGTGAATTTTGGATTTGGATGTGATCGTTTGAGGTTTTGGGCTTCTAGCCATACTTTTTGTCTGAGATGGAAGGGGATGAATCGTTTCTTTACCCGGGATAACATGGTTTGTTGGGCGAGATGGTGGGAAGCTAATGCTTTATTTCTTGCAGCAGTGAGGGCTTTAATGTGGGTTTCTGCAGCGGGCACATTAGAAGAGATAAGGACGGTTGGAAATGGATGGGGTTCATATCCCATCATGAGAGAAAACGGGGATTGGCCGGTGACAGAATGGGGTTGGTGATTGTGTGTGAATTCTGCCATGGAAATATGTTCAGTCCAAGTGGAGGGTTGATTCCCACAGAAGATCCGGAGGTACGTTTCAATTTCTTGATTGACTCGTTCTGTTTCTCCATCAGTTTGTGGGTGGTATGTGGTTGATAAGGAAAGATCGTATCCTAGGAGTTTCCCAAGTGCTTTCGCAAAGGACAAGGTGAATTGGGGTCCTCTATCTGAGATGATTTTGTCATATAGTCCAAAATGGGTGAAGACTTTGTGGTAAAAGAGTAGGGCAATTCCTTCAGCAGTGACACATTTCTTGGTTTGGCAGAGAATTACCCCCTTTGTAAGGCTGTGGTCCACCACGACCAATAAGGAGTCGAAGCCATCGGAGATAGGGAGATTGGTAATTAGATCATAGGAGAGTTGCTTAAAAGGGAGTGTGGCAGTGGAGGGTATGAGAGTGAGTGGTGGGGAGGATGGGTGAGTATTGACTTTGTTTTGTTGGCAAACTGAGCAGCCTTCAATGTAATGTTTGACAAAGGTAGCAAGTCCTGGCCACCAGAATTCAGCTGCAACAAGTTGGTGAGTTTTAAGGATTCCGGGGTGTCCTGCTGTTTCATGATCATGGTATCGCTGTAAGATATTCTTTCGGAGATCCCTGGTAGCTGGGACGTAGACTTGTCCTTTGTAAGTGAGAAGTTTGTTAATAAGTTGCCAGTCGGACAGTCATGAGCGAAGTTGGTAGGGAAGATCATCTATAGCTTGCAGTTTTTGGAGGACAAGGGGGTCTGTTGCTGAAGATTCTGCGATGATGTTTTGGAGTCCAGAATCAATGAGGTTGATGAAAAGAGATGGTGGGAGGAGCGTGATTCCTTCATTGTCTGGTTGTAGATGAGCAAAGTCTGGTTGTTGCGATAAGGCATCTGGTCCAGCTAGAAGTTTTCCTGGTACATGAATCATTTTTAGGTCAAAGTCTGAGATATCTAGGAGTCATTGGGCTTGTCGTTGGTTTAGTTGTTGAGGTTTTCGAAAATAAGTAAGATTCTAATGGTTGGTGAAAACTTGAGTAGGGAATGGGGATCCTAAGAGATATTGTTGCCATCCTTTCAAAGCTTGTAGGATGGCTAGTAGTTCTCTGTCATATACATCATAGTTCCGTTCGGCAGGTCCAAAGGATTGAGATAGATAGGAGCAGGGATGCCATTCTCCATTTTCATCAGTTTGAAGAAGGATGGCTCCAGAAGCAAAGGCTGATGCATCGGTTGCTATGGCAAAGGGTTTGGAGGTGTCTGGGAGTTGAAGTACTGGTTTCTGGAGGAATAGGTTTTTCAGGATATTGAAGGCTTCGACGCATTTGGGGGACCAGCTCCAGGGTGAGGTTTTTTTTGTTAAATCTATAAGGGGGCGGGCGATGTTGGAGTAGTTCAGGATGAATTGTCAGTAGAAGTTGGCAAATCCTAGAAAAGAGTGGACTTCCTTTACAGTTGTAGGAGTGGGCCATTTGGCGATCCCATCAAGCTTGATGGGGTCCATGACTACTTGTCCTGGTTTGATAATCATACCAAGATATTCTATTTCTTTGGTTGCAAAGAAGCACTTTTCAAGTTTGAGATGAAGGTCTAGTTCCTTCATTCACTGGAGTACATGTTTCATTCATTCTTCATGTATCTGAGGAGAAGATCAGGAGGTCGTCCATGTATATGACTAACCATCCTTCGGTGATCATATCTCTGAAGGAATTGTTCATGAACCTTTGGAAGGTTGCTGGGGAGTTGGTGAGTCCAAAGAACATAACGAGTGGTTCAAATAGTCCTTTGTGAGTGATGAATGCAGCTTTCCATTGGTCTCCATCTTTTATTCAGACATTGTTATAGCCCCATCGGACATCAAACTTGGTGAACACTTTGGTGTCTTTGAGTTTGTCAATAAGGTCCGAGATGAGAGGTAGGGGGTAAGCGTCTCTGACAGTGTGTTCATTGAGATATCTGTAGTCTTGACAGGGATGAAGTCATCTGTCTTTTTTCTTAATGAAAAAGAATGGAGAGGCTTGCAGAGATTGTGATGATCAAATTTTATGGGCAGCTAGGTTTTCTTCTAAGAATTCTTTCATGGCTTTTCGTTCATCTACTGTGAGGGGATATAGTTTCCCAATTTTAGGTGTAAAGGTGTCGTCAAGGTGGATGGCATGGTCATACAGCCTGAAAGGTGGAATGTGGTCATTCACTTCTTTTGAAAAGACTTTGGCAAATTCTTGATATTCAGGGGGTAGTGTAACATTGAAGAGCACTTCTATGTTCAAGACAGTATCTTCTTGGATGCTAGGAGGTACTCACAAAGAGACACAACATCTGGAGAGCAAGGATTCAAGTGGAGATCACACAGAGTGAGCAAGTAGTGTGCTGAATTGTGTAGAACTAGCTAAAGGACAAGTGTGGCGATAGATCTAGTTAATATAGTACAGTAGAAGTGGAGCTAGAATAGAGTGTAAATAAAGGTAAATGGAGACCTGCCTGCACTTGGACCAAGACAACAATAACAAAGAATATTAGCTAAGCAAGAAGACTGGAATCAAATTAGCAAGAATAAGAGCTTAGCTATAGTTATCGGTGAAGAGACCAGAATACGCAACACTATAAGAGAAGTGTTGTAGGAGTGGTTAGTCCAAGGTGAAGAGTTATTCAAGAGAGTAAACCATCACATCATCAGGGAAGAAGGCAACAAGGAATAAGGAGTAAGATTCATAAGGAAAAGGTGCTATGTGAGTGAACTGAAAGGTGATGAGAAAGAGTCCAGAATGGAGGTGGTTTACCATAACATTACCCCCTTCGTAGACTCGGAACCCCAAGCTGAGTTCAATGAGGTCTGTCTAGGCCATCTGCATCGCCATTTGAGACCACATCATTGTCATCACCATCCCTGCTACTGCAATCATCAGCAACGTGCCCAAGGTCATCACAGATTGCACATCAGCAATGGGGGCAGTAATGATCTCCATGTCCCCAGCAAAGGCAAGCATTGCATTGCTTGTGGATACAGGAGTAGGGGAGATGCCCAGGAGTGGGGCAGCGGCACCAGGGGCATTTAAAATGAGGACAGTCCCACTTCCAGTGTCTAGGTTGTCCACAGTGGTAGCAGTCGCCAATGGGTTTACAGAGGGAGCCAGGGGAGATACAAAATGGTGGGAGGGTAGGTAGGTGGGAGGAGAGGACTGCACCATGTTGTGTTGGCCAGTAAAGGGTATGAAAGGAAGGGTCCTCTGGCGATGGGATGTCAGGGGGAAGGAGAGCAGTCTGCTCATCATCTTCCAAGGGTGGAGTATGGAGGTGGATGGCAAGTGGAGCAGGGGAGGATGTCTGGTGGGCAGGCATGGAATCAGCCTCTTCCAGGGTTACCTCAGGAGGGG